>MU683408.1:127511-146831 GCA_026770625.1 Nicotiana glauca
ATTTCTTCCTGTTGTTGCTTAGGGTCTATCGGAAACAGACTCTCTACTACGGAGGAATAGGGGTAAGATCTACGTACATACTATATTCTCCAGACCTAAGACTCTACTTGTGGGATTTCACTGAGTGGTTGTTGTTGTTGTAGCATGATGATATACTTACTATTAAGATTAGCTCCCAATCCCTTTTGTCAATTCTTTGTCTTACACTTGTGGTCCGGCCCTTCCCCTGACTTCGCGTATAGCGGGAGCCTAGTGCACTGGGCTGCGCATTTTTACTCCTGTGATTGGTTGCTAGGTCGAGGATAAAACCAACGGTTAGCAAGTGGCAGTCTATCGACCCTTTGAATAGGTTGGGGCTACCATATGAAGAATTTTTTCAGCTAAATTGAGTCTTCAAAACCTCGTAACATAAGAAAGTTGTGGAGTACATAAGCCTCTTTAGAGATGGGGCGACTTTCTTGTGATAACTACATAGTAGCACCTCAATTTCAAAAGGAATTTTTATATTCCTATGCCATATAGTAAATTATATTACCCTCCATGCTTAACTTTTAATATAACTAATTACCATTTATGTACATTTTAGGGGTTTTAATTAGTCTCCTAATTTAACTCTACCGTATATTCCCACTCCTCCCAAGTTTCTCTCTCCAAATCCCACCCCCTCACCCGCGTATCAAACCACACCCCACGATTTCCTCTTCAATCACCCACTATTTCCTCTTCTAAAACCAGTGAATATCTGTAACATATCCACCATTCACAACCATTAAAAAGCTTAGAAGTTTTGAATTCGAATTTGGGTTTTCAAAAGACATTGTTTGTTTGGATTGGATGTTGTTGCAAAGAATTGAGAATTCTTTCTACGTCTCTCAATCCCAAATTTCAGTAATATAAAACAAAAGAAAAGAGGGCGACAATTCCACCATTGATAGCCATTAAATAACTTTGAAGCTTTGAATTCGAATTTGAGTTATCAAAAATCATTATTTATTTGGATTGAGTATTGTTGCAAATAATTGAGAATATGGTTTGGAGTTTATATCTCAATTTTGAGGGGTTTTTGTGAAGATTAGACTTGGTTTTGGCTGAATTTCAGATTGAAACTCGAAGAAGAAAAAGAAGACGTGACATATATTATATTGCAGAAATTGTAGTATATTGTAGAAAAATTATATTATGTTGTTTATTTATTTTTCTTTTATTCATTTAACTATTGTATGAAAGTTGAACAACATTGTATAAAAATTATATTAAAGTTGTATGATATTGTAGTTGTATATAACTGAGTGGAAATAATGTACGAAAATTGTAGATAAGTTGTATAATATATAATTAGTTGTATGAAATTTATTTTTACTATGTATAAATTAGATACAAAATATACAAAAGACATATTGTATAAAGTTTGTATTTAAGTTGTATGTTATTTTAGTTGTATTTAACTGGGTAGAAATAATGTGAAAAAGTTGTACATAAATTGTATAATATATAATTAGTTGTATGAAATTTATTTTTACTATGTATAAATTAGATACAAAATATACAAAAGACATATTGTATAAAGTTTGTATTTAAGTTGTATGTTATTTTAGTTGTATTTAACTGGGTAGAAATAATGTGTGAAAGTTGTACATAAATTGTATAATATATAATTAGTTGTATGAATTTTATTTTTACTATATATAAATTAGATGCAAAATATACGAAAGATATATTATATAAAATTTGTATAAAAATTATATTTAAGTGGTATTATATTGTAGTTGTATATAACTAAGTAGAATTAATGTATGAAAATTGTAGACAAGTTGTAGATAAGTGGTATAATATATAATTAGTTGTATGAAATTTGTTTTACTATGTATAAATCAGATACAAAATATACAAAAGACATATTGTATAAATTTTAAATAAAATGTGTATTTAAGTTGTATGTTATTATAGTTGTATTTAAATGGGTAGAAATACAAAATTCTAGTCATTTGTATTTAAGGGACAAGTTGTAACATAACAGACCGAGGACGATGTCCGAGAAAGCATGTAAAACTAGCTATTTTGGGAACTTTTAGTTGGTTTAACAAAGGCCAACCCAAATTTCCATCAAGTGGCCCTTTTTCTTTTAGTTTTAATCAGCTTCATCAAGTAGAGTTGTGGAGAGCATAAGCAATTCCAAACAGCTTGACAATATTAAGATGTTGGAAGCGGAAATTTTGAAGTTGAAAATAAACTGAAATAACAACAGCGGGGTTTTTGACAAAACCTTCAATTGGAAAAATATTGGTAAAAGTTTACAAAAGTAAATTCTTATAAGAAAATCACATTATATCTTGAATCAATAAACACGCCCAATAATATCCACGCCCAAACGACCAGAATTCTGATGTGTCTGCCTCTTTGAAAATTAGAGAAAGAAAGATCCACGTGACATATGAGTGGAAACATAAGAAAAGAGAGCCTTTTAAGGTGGAATGTATATATTTTGTAAACAAAACTTGTGTAGGTAAGGTAATTTACTAAACATGAACATTTAGGGTAATATAGTTTACTATATGGCATAGAAATGTAAAAATCTCATTTTAAAATAGATTGTGGATTAGTCGAGATTAGCAAGCCGGTTAAGAAGCGATAGCTCTTACCGGAGGAAGAGGGTTCAGGTCACCCGTCCCCTTGACCCAGACACAAATTAATCCTTCTCTCTCTCGAATGTATGCCCGGTTTTCGTAGACGATCTCGTACGAAGGGCAGTGATTTAACTATAAGAGAAAGTTCTAATGATCTCGGGGTAACTCATAAATACATACATGCTATTATCATAAAAAGAAAAAATATCAGTTGTAGTCCAATATGGTAATCCTGCAGTCCTTAATCATTACTCTTAATATTTTAGTTTATTGTTGAATACATAAAAATAAAAAAATAAAAAATAAAAAACTCAATTGGTAATTTGGTATGATATGAACTATCCAACTTATCGACATTTTCTGCAAGTTTTCAACTATGAGTCAACTTCTTAGGAAGTTCATTAAAGATTGATGCTTTGGAAGCAATTCAATTAACAATTGCTTATCCTTGTTTATTCACTTAACTCCCTATCATTAGCTGTATCTCATTAATTAAGTTACATTAGGACGAAATTCCTTAAAAACCTTTGTTTTTTAAATATTCTAAAAAATTCCGGTAGGCTGAGCCATTTTTTAAGGAAATGCTAAGCAATCACGTTCCTCTAACAAACAGATAGGGGAGAAAAGAAAAACAGAACAAGACGCTGTTGCTCATATAATTGTTGCATATCAGTCAAAAGTTTTATTTATAGTAATTTATGTATAATGGTCGGCTACTTGTGTTGTTGTTAACCACTATCATTAGCCATCTGAATTTTAAATATTAAGATAATTGTCTAACTCTATCCCCAAAATGTTGGATAATCACGTTGGACCCACCACCTTCTCCTGTCTCGTTAACTCGAGATTAGAAAGACTTTAAGCCCGTTTGGGCATAAGAAATTTTTTATTTTTGCATTTTGAAATTTTTAAAAATTTGAAAAATTAAAAAAACTGTTTTTCAAAATTTTTCACTCAGATCACTCACAATATTTAAAAAACAATCCAAAACTATATTCCAAGCCCAACTCTAAAATTTTCAAATATCATTTTAAAAAAAAAAATTTCTTTTTTTTTAATTTTATAATTCTTGTGTCCAAACCCCAACTTAAAACTTTGCACGCAAGATGTTCAAATCAACATCATCATCAGACAGAAAGAAGAATCTTAGTCTACCATTGGCTGATATTAGCTACAAGTCAATTAAGTCCATTATAGATTCCCATCTTCCAATTGTTCAGTGATTCCCATTTTAAGACCTGAAAAGGATGTATTCCTAATATTTGGTTGCATTCTTGAAACAACCCCCGAAATAAAAGGGTTTTAATCATATTATAGGAAGAAGAAAAGTCTCCTCTGGACTTTAGGCTAGTAATAAGAGTCCAATCTTGATGTTTGGGTTAGGTGCTCGTTTCGTTTCAATCTTGACATATGCGCCTACTATTTAACCGAGGAAGGGTAGAGAAGCAAACCTATTATCTACCGCGTTTAAGTCGCACATATGTTAGTTTGCGAGATCCGAAAGCCGAGAAGGCACGACATTCTATAGGTACACAGGATCAAACATGTAGTGGTATTCTCTCGATAGAGTTTTAGGTGGCAAGAGTCTTTAGAGCTTGTTGGAGCCTTTGATCGTAATGAATCAAAGCTGAACACGGATCAAGGTAGCTTGCCTGCCAAACCTATAGGCAGAAAGATGGAATCAGTTGCTCAGTAACACACATAGGACTATATACAGATTCGTACTATGTACATGAACTAACTTACATAAAAACATCATTATTTCAGTTCTTGCTCTAAGCTTCTATATGTTTAACTCAGCATGCTGATTCTTAAAAAAAGATCATCATTCAAAAAGAATGAATCAAAGAGTAAACCTAAAATAGAAAATGTGAAACAGGAGAAGAAGACTGATAACTTTAGCCTAATTTGACGCTCACGAAGCCCAGCTTTCTTGACTCTTCGTCGAGAGGCGTTTGAGGAATTCGTAAGTAGTTATCATAGTGGTTGCAGACATCGACATTGAAGCCCATCGAGGACCTAATCCTCTGTAACAAGCCATCCACCCACCTTCCCTCACTAAATTCCTTACGGTTTGTGCTACAGTTGGCCCTCTCCGCCCATTTTCATCGCCATCTAGAACCTGCAATCTCGTCTTGATTGTGTCCAATGGTGTTGTAATCAGAGCTGAAATGCCGCCTGCCATGGCTGCACTAACTCCCTGAACAGCCATAACAGTCTTCGAGTTGGGCCTCATCGTCTTGATTGCATCCTCGCTTCTCTCTTCACCATTCTTGCTGAGATAGCATCCATAACCACTCCAGACGAACCGCTGAGTAATGGAATAGGATGCCCACCAAAGCGCATTGGATGGCGCATAGGTCAAAATCGAAAACCCAAAACCTCTGTAGAGTCCCTTTGGCCCATCTGTTTTGAGGATTCTACGAAACGCAT
Organism: Nicotiana glauca; assembly: GCA_026770625.1. Classification (NCBI taxonomy): domain Eukaryota; kingdom Viridiplantae; phylum Streptophyta; class Magnoliopsida; order Solanales; family Solanaceae; genus Nicotiana; species Nicotiana glauca. Next base: position 132,569 of record MU683408.1, read on the forward strand.
CGATCCCATTGAGATATTTACACGAACGGCTTTGCACCATCAGCCGCTGGCTCACTACATCTACCGGAGTCCAAACAAGTTGGGCCGCAACGGCCGCGCTCAGCCCAGCAGCAGCGCTGGCTAGGGCGGTCGCAGTAGGCTCGGGAACGCCAAGCCTAACTGTGGCTGTACCGACGTTACTCTTTGTAACCTCGAGTGCAGCCATATAAAGTGCCCGAGCAGGGATTGTACCCATCAACGAAGTTCCAAACCCGCGATACAATCCGCGAACCCCTTCGTACTTAACTACAGCGAAAGCAGTTTTAAAGCAGGAAAGTTGAGCTTGCGCTACCTGTTGCCGAGTCTTTAACACCACAACAGGGTAAAGAGCAGCTGAAACACCTGAAAACAAGGCGGCGCCGAGGAAGAAAAACTTGGATTTGTCCAGCATTTTCCAGTCTATATCCGCTGGTAACTGGATTTCCTTCGACGATTCCTCCTCCGCTGCACCTAAACTCATTTTCGCCACTTTATCAAATTCAGTCTCAATTTTCTCAATCCGTTTTGATCCGAGACCTCACTTTCATTCACGTCAGAAGTGTACAGTAGAATTTAGCGTAAACTTGAAGCTAGTTGGAGAATGGAAGAGTTTTTTTGCGCTGGCGAAGCCATATTTTAGATCGGAAATGGGTAATAGCAAAAGGACCTAACATCTCTGAGACCGTATTATAAGTGAAAGAATCATGGCGGTGGACTTAGATAAGTCAGAACGGCAGTAAGAGTAGTAAAACTCACCGGAAAAGCTAGGATCTCGCCGGAGGTAATCAGAGCTATTTTCAATACACAGAAATGAAGGTGAAGTATCTCCTTCAAATATGGGGAACTTTCTCTTTTTACTTTTTGGGATCTTTTGGATAAAGCGAGAGGAGGGGAGCACGTGTCTACTGTCAATTTGCAGAGTGGGTAGGGTTATATTCGTCCAAACAAGTTGATGTTGTTCCACAACGACGACACTCTGACGTGCCGAACCTTATCCTCTTAACTAAACCAATCCGCTGTGTGCAGGTATTTTGTTCTTCCGTATACCTGCATTAGCCTAAATGTCGGGTCGATTAGCTATCGATCAAGCCCCAATCACACTTGAGTCGTATATTAGTACTCTATTCTAATTGGTCTGACAAAATAAAGAAAGAATTTTTTACATTTTATGACTTTGACTATGATATAATATTTGTGTCATTATAAGAATTTTTAAAACTTATTGTATAGGGTCAAATTTGGCCCTCAATATCTCTACAAAATGGGTACGCCCGTTGAGCATACATCAACTAAAGCAAGGGTAGGACTTGGGCGTGGGGACAAAGGCGACGTCAGTTAAAATTCAGCGTCCTCACTAGGGGGACGTTGACTACTTTTTTGTACTTTTATGATTAGTTCGAGGAAGGCCTCCTGCTATATAAAGGAGACCTTCCCATTGTAAAGGGGAGGATTATTATTCTCGAATAATACAACTCGCTGATTTTCTCCTCCTCTTTCTCTATCTCTACATCTAACGAACACTTATTCTCGAGTTTATACTATCAGATCTACTACAATAATTTCATCTTTTCTATCTCTAGGTTTAACTATATTTGATTACGATTTTCCCTCATTTATCTTTTGATTATTTTTAAGCTTACAAAGTATATTGATAACTTTTGAGCCAAACAATTTGGCTCCGTCTGTGGGAATTTCGAGAATCAAAATCATAATATCCACCTAGAGAACAACTAACTACCATTCTCTACACCACACGAAAAGATGGCTGAAAATAACACAAGATCGAAAGCAATAGTGGGTGTTACAGCCAATCTCCTCGGTCTTCTCAACGAGGCCAGTGACGAGGGTATCTTGAATGCAACCCTATCACAACCCGGATTTTCCACCACCGGAAGTCGTGATGGCGCCTACTGTCGGAGCTAGGCAAGCCAAGCATTAAAACCTTTTCGGAGAACAACACAACAGTAATAACAATAATAAACCTTTAAATAAAAACGGAAGTCTTTCATAGCATAAATAACTGGAAACCAAAAATGTGAAAGCTTAACATTTCACTACCCAAGACTGGAGTCGTTATCTCACGGACTACTAATGAATGCTACAAACAAGTCTGAATAGAAAAATACATCGTGTCTGTCTCGATACAATGAAAACAAACAGAAAATATGGAAAGGGACTCCGGCCTGCGAACGCCAGCTAGGCTACCTCGTAGTCCCTAGACTGAAGTCAGCTCCCACTCAACGTGCTACTGATGTGGTCCAAAAGCTGCTCCGGTACCGTGATCTGTGCAAAAAGCACAGAAGTGTAGCATCAGCACAACCGACTCCATATGCTGGTAAGTGCCTGGCCTAACCCGGCGAAGTAGTGACGAGGCTAGACAGGACTACCAAATCAACCTGTGCAGTTCAATATATACATATGCAATAAAAGGAAAGTATACCAAAACTAAACAGTTAAAAGGGAGGGAAGCATGCTATGGGGGAGTACAATCCGAATATAACAGTCATCAACTTAAATAAGAAACAGGGCACAACAATAATTAACAAAACAAGTAATCCAACAGTTACACGGCATCAACCTTCGTGCTTTTACTCTCATCCTCACCCAAAGCAACCAAATAAAATTCACGGCATCACCCTTCGTGCTTTTCCTCACATAACTCTTATTTCATGGCACGGAATGACCCTTCGTGCAAATATAATCAAAACATGGCACGGAATGACCCTTCGTACAGATATAATCAAAACATGGCACGGAATGACCCTTTGTGCATTATCACTCTTCTTCACCCAAACAACAATCACAACCAAACGGACGAGGGAATAAATAATAGTAAGAAATGTCCCGGCAAGAAAAAACACAATTAAACAACTAAATCCCGACAAGGGAGAAATAACAACAACTTTCACATCCCGGAAAGGGAGATAATCAATATACTCAAACCATCCCGGCAAGGGATTAATCACATCTCTTTCCATTTCTTTCATTTATTACTCAATAGTATTTTTATCGTTCGATCCAACGCTCAAAAAAATTCACAATTCACAATTAATCTTCATACTCTTCACATTATGTAGGAATCATTAATTTAGCCTGGAAGAGTCCTAAAATATACCAAAATAAGCACAAACAAAGACCCACGGTCATGCTAGACACTGGTGTATAGATACTCGTCACCATGTCTATATACCGTACTCGATCATTTAGGAATTAGCAATTAATAACACTCTAATCATATTCCCTCAAGTCAAAGTTAGATCAAACACTTACCTCGATCCAAAGAATAGCAATCAATCCTCAATTACCGTCTTTCCTCTACAATCTGATTTTGAAACAATGATATCTAGGCATAATTAATTCAATAGTATCAATAAAAACTCAATGGCAACATCCCATAGCCTAGATATGAATTTTCTAGCATTCTTCCAACAATACCAAAATTCGACACCGGGCCCACATGGTCCAAACATGAGGCTCGGACCAAAACCTAGTCACCCATAACCCCACGAGTTCAAATATATAGTTTGTTTCAAGATTCGACAATCACCCAAAATTTTCAAAACCCTAACTCTACCCAAAACCCTTAATTTCTACTTTGATTTCATGATTTAGGGCTAGGAAATTAGATAAATGATGATAGAAAATGAAGAAAACGATTTAAGATTTACTAAACCAAAAAGTCTTGGTGAAAAGGAGCTTCAATGGATGCCTAAGTGCTGTGGAAAAGACAAGGTTTATGCAAAATGGGGATAAATCCCGTAATGGTTCTGTTTTTATGACTTAAAAATCGCTGGGTGAAATTACCCTACGCGTTCGCGACAGTAGGATCGCGTTCGCGATGAACAGAAGTTGGCAAACATCGCGTTCGCGGACGAGGGATGCGAACGCGAAAAGAAAATATTGGGTGCCCGAAAAATTGGCCTACGCGAACGCGTTTGGCATCATGCGAACGTGATGAAGGGCGGCCTGAAGCTTCGCGAACGCGGAGAAGGAATCAGGGGAAGGTACACGAACGCGAGCCTAAGGCCGCGAACGCGAAGAAGGAATCAGGGGAAGGTATGCGATCGCGAGCCTAAGGCCGCGAACGCGAAGAAGGAATTCCCTGGGCAAAAATTGCAGAAAATCTGCTATCATTCAAAGTGTAAAAACACCCCGAACCACCTCCAATTCACTCCCGAGCCCTCGGGGCTCCTAACTAATCACACACATTAACTCAACAACATTCTACGAACTTACTCGAGCGATCAAATTGCCAAAACAACATCAAAATCAATGAATCAAACCTCAAAATCATCATTTTCATTTCAAACTTCTTAAACTTTTAACTTTAGATAATTAGGTCCGAAACACGTCAAACGACGTCCGATTTCGATCAAACTTCACAGGAAGTGCTTCACATATATTTAAGATCTATACCGGGCGTCGGAACCAAAATATGTGCCCGATACCATAGTCTTTTAATCAATATTTATTTCCATTTTCCTTAATAATTTCAGAAAAATAATTTAACAGAAAAATTCTTTTACTCGGGTTCTAGACCTCGGATTTCAACTCCGGGCACATGCCCGAGTCTCATAATTTTCTACGGATCCTCCAGGACCGCCAAATCACGGGTCCAGATCCGTTTACCAAAAATATTGACCGAAGTCAACTTTAATCATATTAATATCAAAATTCTTCAAAATTTTTACAGATTTCACATATTTCAACATAAATGCTTTCCGTCTACGCGCCCGGTCTGTTCATCACAAACCCCTAGCACCACATCAGGTGCAGAGATCTCACCAAATCATATATTGAATTGTTAAAATTCGAAGAGCAAAATTCTATTTCTGGCAATTTGCACTTTAGGCCTATTTGGTCTTGATTGCAAAAGACATTGGTTGCACTTCAGATTTATTTGTCCTTAAGTGCATTTGAAGTGCAATTTTTTCACTTAAGACTTATTTGGCCTTAAGTGCATGAAATTATTGCTATTTGGCCTTAGGTGCATCTGAAGTATACTTTTTTCACTTCAGACTTAATGCCTTAAGTACATGAAACCATTAGTTGCAGTTCAGACTAAATGTTTTTTAAACCCATTAAATTTGAAGTTGATCATAAAGTAGATAGAATTATAATTTTTTTTACAAAATAGGTATAACTTCAATTGTCTCAAAATCAGGTATAAATAATGCAAAAGTCCCATTTGAACATGTGAAAGTATGACTGATCTATAAAAATTTTCAATAAAATTCGAACATTAATATCAGACTCACGTATAAACTATAAAATAAACTATACTTATTACATTATAATCGCTCGACCAAGTAAAGAGAATAAAGTTCAAGGAATATTATTGGAGAAAAGAAAAAAGTTGATGATTCTACCACTTGATAGGCTTTTAAGTTTGGAATTTTTAGGTTCCTATACCAAATAGGAAACCTTTTTATCCTACATGTTTAAGGTTTGAGTAAATTATACTTAGTATACCAAATTACCAATCCTATACCATACTCAATTAAGGGTCTAATTAATGGGCTGTTTTTACTCCTTAATTAAAGGTATTCATATCTAATTAATGGACAGTTTTTACTTCTTAATTAAAGGTTTCCATATATCTCACGTTTCTCTCTCTTTACTCCTCACCCCCTCACCCACGTTTTTACCCATACCCCTACATTCTTTTTACTATTTTCCCTCTTCTGTAACCAAACAAAAATTCCTCTTCTGGAAAAGTCAAAAATGAGAAATTTATTGGTAAAGAGACTAATATGAAAAGTTGCCGACAACTTCTCCAAACGACTTAGAAATACTGACTGTTGAAGCCCTCACCTATATTTACTGTTTGTAGTATTTTTGTAGTGTAATTGCAATATAATTGTAGTGTAATTGTAGATTTAGTATAATGGATATGATCTGTTGAAGCCATCACCTAGATTTACTGTTTGTAGTGTAATTGTAGTTAGTTTGTAGTTTATGTAGAACATTCCAAGATTAATTGTAGTCTAAAATATAGATATATTGTAGACATGATTATGGATGATGTTTTTCCTATTTGCCCTGTAACTGTAGGTAAATTGTAGTTATTCTTATATTAGGTACTTAAACTGTAAGTAATTTGTACATTCACTGTAGGTAAACTGTAGGTAAATTTTATTGAATTGTAGAACTGATTTTATATATAATTGTAGAGTTTTTGTAGTTAATATTAGTTATAATGTAGGATTCAAGTACCGCTTCACACCATCTATCACAGTATGAATATGATCTGTTGAAGCCCTCACCTAGAATTACATAACAAACATCAATAAAAATATTTACAATCATAAAATAGTTTATCTACAACGTATCTACAATTATATCTACAAATTATCTAAAATCTACAAATTAACTACAATTTTTCTACAAATTATCTACAATCTACTATTTGATTTCACGATGTATTTGATTTCTATAATTTTTTTTTTGTAGTATCAATTGATACTTGTTCTGCAATTGTAGAAATCAGGATACTGTAGCTTGCATTCTCATCTACCACAACGGCATCAACTTCAAAATCTTTAAATCTGCCATATTTATCCCAATTCCCATTAAATTATAGCATGATTGCGATTTTGGACATGATTTGTTGCTGATGTTGATGTTTTTTTTGGATTTCTAGATTGAAAGAAGAAAAGATGAAGAAGAGATATATCTGATCGATAATTTGATAGAAGAAACAACGAAGAACAGATTTTTTCAACTTTAAGTTGTTGAAACTCGAAAATTTTGAATTATAAAATTTGAATTCAGCTCGTCGAAACTCTTAGTAGTTGAATCTGTTCTTATTTTTAGGAGCTATTCCTTCTTTTTTTTTTTTCAAAATTTGAATTGAAGTTCTGAAGAAAAAAACGCAGATGAGAAATCTCCTTTACCTTTTTAAAAATTAAATTTAATGTAGAATCAATTATCACCAAGATTCTCTCCTTATTTTTAGCCTGTATTTTAGGGAATATTCTGCTCCTTTAATTCCTAATAGTCGAATGGTACAAATTTTATAGGTAAAATGTGGACTGGGCGGGTAATATACAAAATATGCACATTTTTGGTAATAAAGTTTCATATATGATATAGGAAGGAAAAAATCCCTTTAAGTTTTGGACGGAATAAACTGCTGAGTTGATTCCTCTCTAGAAATACAATGTTGCTATCGAGGTCCAGCCACGATCCTACAAAAGAAACAAATTTGACGATCCTACAATTATGCTTGATAGATATTCTTCAGGTAATATAATATTCGGAAAAGGGCTAAATATACCCCTCTACTTTCAAATATTGTTTACCTGTACCCTTCGTTATACTATTGGGCGCTCAATACCCCTACCGTCATACTATTGGGTTATCTATACCCCTATTGTCATACTTTAAAATAAAAATACCCCTCTTTGGATGGAGTGCCACATGTCAACACTAGATTAAAACGACCCATTTTTTTACCCGACCCATTTTAAAAAACCCACAACCCGACCCCTATTTTTATTTTTTTCAGTTTTTTATTAAATTTTCAATTTTTAAAGAACTAAAATATTTTGTTAAAAAAATATTTTTTCCATTTTTACAAATTTATTTTTCCAGTTTTTACAAAACAAAATTCTTTTAAAAAACTGAAAAAATAAAAAAATAGTTTTCAAAAAAGAAAATATTTTGTTGAAAATAATTTTTTCAGTTTTTAAAAAGCGAAAATATTTTGTTGAAAATATTTTCTTTTTTGAAAACTATTTTAAAAAGCGAAAATATTTTGTTGAAAATAATTTTTTTAGTTTTTAAAAAATGAAAATATTTTGTTAAAAATCAATTTTTTTTTGTTTTTACAAAAAAAAAATTAGTTTTTTCAAGTTTGTTTTTCCAGTTTTTACAAAAAGAAAATCTTTAAAAAAAAACCAAAAAAATGAAGAAAAAAATATTTTTCAAAAGTGAAAATAGTTTTTTGGAAATATTTTTTCAATTTTTTTTAAAAAAATATTTTGTTAAAAACTAAAAAAAATTCTATTTTTACAATTTTTTTTAGTTTTTATAAAAAAAAATTTGGTTTAAAAAATGATTTTTGCAATTTTTTTAAGTTTTACAAAAATAAAATTCTTTAAAAAAATAGAAAAATGAAAATATGGTTCGGGTTGTGGGTATTTTGTAAAATGGGTTGGGTAAAAAAAAATGGATCATTTAATCTGGTGCTGCCACGTGACACTCCATCCAAAATTGTGACGACCCAAAGGGTCATCACCTATTTCCTCATTCGTTTCGTGCTTCCGAGGCCTTGAAAACCTCACTTTTAATTGCTTCGGTTTGCGTGTGCAGTCCGGGCGCGTAGCTGGAAAGCTTTTATGTTGAAATATGTGAATTCTGTAAAAAATTTGAAGAATTTTGATATTAATATGATTAAAGTCGACTTTGATCAACGTTTTAGGTAAACGGACCCGGACCCGGACCCGTGATTGGATAGTCCCGGAGGGTCCGTAGAAAAATATGGGACACGGATATGTGCCCGGAGTCGAAATTCGATGTCTAGAACCCGAATAAAAGAATTTTTCTGTTAAATTATTTTCTAAAATTATTAAGGAAAATAGAAATAAAAAATTGGTTAAAAAACTGTGGTATCGGGCTCGTATTTTGGTTTCGATGCCCGGTACAAGTCTTAAATATGTGTTAAGCGCTTTCTGTGAAGTTTGGTCGAAATCGGATGTCATTTGACGTGTTTCGGACCTAAATAGCTAAAGTTTGAAATTTATGTAGTTATAATGAAAAATGATGAATTTGGGGCTTGATTCAATGACTTTGATATTATTTTGGCGATTTGATCACACAGATAAGTTCGTAAGATGTTGTTGAGTTAGTGTGTATGATTGGTTGGGAGCCCCGAGGGCTCGGGTGCGTTTTCGGAGGTGTTCGGGGTGGTTTTGGACTTAAGAAGTTAGCAGATTTTCTGCAATTTTTGCACAGGGGTTTTCTTCATCGCGTTCGCATCGTTAGGTTTGCGTTCCCGTAGCTCTGTGCCTTCCTCCTTCGCATCCGCGTCTTGACCCTCGCAAATGCGTAAGCCAAATTCGGGCCCCAGTATTTCCTTTCTTCGCGTTCGCGTTCCGGCTATCGCAATCGCGATGATTTATTGTGTCCTCTATCGCGTTCGCGTCCCTTAATACGCATTCGCGTAGGCCAATCTTGGACCCCCAGCATTTTTTCTCTATGCGTTCGCGTTGATCCTCAGCGAACGCGATGAATTACCTAGTTTACCCTTTGCGAACGCGGCCCCTTTCCCGCGAACGCGAAGGGCAATTTTGCCCAGCGAATTTTTAAGTTCAAAACAGAACCATTACGGGATTATTCCCATTTTTCATAAACCTTGTCTTCTCCACAGCACATAGGCGATTTTTAGAGTTATTCTTCACCAAAGCTTCTTGGGTAAGCATTATCTAACTCGTTTTCTTCTTTTTCTATAATCATTTATCAAATTCCTAGACCTAAATCATGAAATCAAAGTAGAAATTAAGGGTTTTGGGTAGAGTTAGGGTTTTGAGAATTTTGCGTGATTCAACCTCAATTTGGGGTCGAATCTTGAAACAAATTATATATTTGAACTCGTGGGGTTATGGGTGATTGGGTTTTGGTCCGAGCCTCGTGTTTGGACCATGTGGGCCCGGTGTCGAATTTTGTTATTTAATGGACGAATGCTAGGAAATCCATATCTAGACTATGGGGTGTTGCCATTGAGTCCTATTCATACTATTGAATTAATTATGCCTAGATATCATTATTTCGGAGTCAGATTGTAGAGGAAAGGCGATATTTGAGGATTGATTGCTATTCTTTGGAGCATTCGAGGTAAGTGTTTGGTCTAACTTTGGCTTGAGGGAATAGGAGTAGAGTCTTATTTGCTAATTGCTATTTGTCGAGTACGGTGTATAGGCATGGTGACGAGTATCTATACACTGGTGTCGACTGTCACGACCCAAAATCTACTAAGGGTCGTGGTGGCGCCGGACACCTCTATCAGGCTAGCCAACTAAATTATCAATTAATTCCTCTTTTAATACTTTTGAAAATCTAAGGTTTTTCCTTCTATTTTTATAAATAAAAGTTCACTACTTGAATTCAAGTTTAAATAATGACAATTAGTACAAATCCGCTGTAAACCATCCCAGAAACCCGGTATCACAAGTATCTGAGCAACTACTGATAAGAGAAATAAAATTCAATATCCGTCCAGAATACAGTGGGCGAAAAGTAAATACAATACACTGGAAGGGACTACCCTAGCTGCGGTCGCCTCAAATGATGCAGCTCACCTAGTCTCAGCGTCATCCATGCTGCTACGCCCAATAGGCTGCTAGAGGTGTATATATACCTGTGCAACAAAAATGCACAGAAGTGTAGTATGAGTACGTAATCAACGTGTACTCAGTGAGTGTCCCGCCTAATTCCGAAGGGGTAGAGACGAGATGGTCAACTTTGACACACTCTAATAGTCCAACGGTTATTTATTCTCAATATACATATCAACAGTGGATTTATTTTCTAACATGATTTTTATCCAAATAGAGGAAGCAATTAAACACGTAATTCCTTCATAGGAAATTTCCAAGGTTTCTTTTCATTATTAACAATATGATCTCGAGCCATAGTGAGGCATGTAACAACATAAATGAATCCAGACAGCAATATAAGCATGCGCAAATCATACCGAGGCGACGGCTCGATCCAACAGAAATAAATGTGCACTTGTCGAGGGTCGACGACGCGCCTATAGATGCATCTATTAATCTGCCGAGGCGTTTGGCCTGGTCCAAAATAAACACACACAAACAGACAATCAGTCAAGAATTCAACGTGGAGCAATTATCCAAGAAGGGCCAATTCTCTTTAATAATTTGAGAAAGCGAAGCTTAATTCTCTTTAGAAATCCATTTATTAATTTAATGTGATTTATTACCCCGCTCGCGAATCATTCATGTGACGTGGGTACACGTAAAATACATGTTCAGGTAGCCAAATTAGAATTTTATCGAGGAATGATTATCCAAATAAGCCAATTCTCTGTTTAACAATTCAGGAATGATGTTTAATCTCTTTTAAATTTGTTTACTAATAAAAGGTGGTTTAAACAATTCAAGTCATCGATGGGTTCATAATTAATTCAAGTATAAAATGCTGATGGGTCCTAACTACCCGGACAATAGCATAATAGTAGCTACGCACGGACTCTCGTCACCTCATGCGTACGTAGCCCCCACAAATAGGAGCACTTAATCGTTCACTTCACATATGGGGTAAATTCCCCCTCACAAGATTAGAAAGAAGACTCACCTTGCTCCGAAGATCCGCAACCGACAATCTACATCCTTCCGAAGGCTTGAACCAACGCACAACGCACCAAAACTAGCCAATGATCATACAAATCCATTAATATATGCTCAACTATACCTTACAACTCAATTTATAACCATTCCTAACCCCGAACGAAGAGTTGACCAAAATGCCCTCGGGCCCACGTGCCCGAAAATCCGAGATTTTTTTTAAGATAAAGGTTACCCATGACCTTAGGAACTCAAATATATCATTTAATCCTAATTCCATGCTCAAATTCGTGGCTAAATTCCAAGAATTAAATTTTCTAGGTTTCCTTCCAAAAGTCCCAATTTTTCCCACAATTTTCATGTTAAAATCCATACGTAATTGATGTATTTAACTCAAAATAGGTAGGGATAACATACCTTAACATTGATGACAAAAATCTCTTCTTGAAGCTCCCCAAAATTGCCCCCAAGCCAAGAAAATATTATGAGAAATGATCCAAAATCGGATTTTAAAACATTCTGCCCCAGCCACTTTTCGCTTTTGCGGTCCAGGGACCGCTCCTGCGGTCCCGCTTATGTGGACACACAGGCTGCTTCTGCGGTCCCAAACGAGACCCCTCACTTCCGCTTCTGCGACTTGCCAACCGCAGGTGCGGTTCCGCTTATACGGCTGCCCGACCGCATCTGCGGTTCCCTTCACTATTGTCCAAAATCGCTTCTGCGGTCCACATTTTGCATCTGCGGGGCTGCTTCTGCGGTCCCATTTCCGCAGAAGCGGAAATACCAGATACCGGCTGCCCAGTTTTTCCAAAAATCCAACTTTCGATTCGTTAACCACTCGGAATCCACCCGAGGCCCTCAGGACCCCAACCAATCCCAAAACACATTACGGACCTGCTCGAGGCCTCACATCATATCAAACAACACCAAAATCACGAATTACACCTCAATTCAAGCTTTATGAACTTTGAAATTTACAACTTCTATTTCCGATGCCGAAACCGATCAAATCACGTCCGATTGGCTTCAAAGTTTGCATACAAGTCATATTTGACATTACGGACCTACTCCAACTTTCGGAATTGGATTCCGACCCCGATATCAAAAAGTCAACCTCCGGTCAAACTTCTCAAAAATCCTCAAATTCTAACTTTAGCCAAATTGCTCCAAAAGGACCTACGGACCTCCGAATTCACTTTCGATCGCGCTCCCAACTCTAGAATCACCATACGGAGCTATTCCCAGACTCGGAATCCCAATCGGATATTAATAACACTGAAATGCACTTCAAGCCAAACTTAAGAAATTCCTTCTAAAATGCTTACTTCCACAATAGGCGCCAAAATGCTCTCGGGTTATCCGAAACCCAATCCGGGCATACGCCCAAGTCCGAAATCATCATACAAACCTGCTGGAACCTTCAAATCCTAATTCCGAGTTCGTTTACTAAAAATTCCAATCCTAGTTCATTTCTCCAACTTTAAGCTTTCAAAAAGGAGAGTTTCCATTTAAATTCAACTCCGATCTTCCTGAACTTCAATTCTGACCATACACACAAGTCACAACACCTAAAATGAAGCTGCTCATGGCCTCAGACTGCTGAACGATGCGCTAGGGCTCAAAACGACCGGTCGGGTCGTTACATCGAGCATGACCGTGAGTCCTGAATTTCTAAATTATCGAATTCTTAATTGTTGTTTATGAGGACTTGGTTGGAAATCTTTAAACACTGAGCCGNGTTAAAAGGGGTAATTGATAATTGGCTTGCCTAGCTCCTATTAGTAGGCACCATCACGACTCCCGAGAGGGGTATATTTGGCCTTTTCCGTATAATATTTGATTTTGTGATAAATTGTGAACAACTTGTGTTGTGTCTAATGTCGAAAATTATGTAGGACATTAACTAAATGAAAATTGTAGTTATGGAAAACGCTATATAAGTAATAATAAATTTTATACAGAGCTTAAAATTTTCTTCTACTTTAAGCCAAACAACTATGGTAAAGTTGTGCAAATTATATTCATATATATATATATTTTCACGACCATAGTTGACCAATTGTGAACACGTCATGACGTCACCTAGCCTTCACGACCAGGTAAGCCTAACACATTGCGGAAGTAACATCATTTGCGAAATTTATATTCAAAAGCTAAATAACATGAGTAATGTATACAGTTGCCGCCTGGCACATGCACTTTAATACTTTAAATTCTGAAACCATCCCAAAGACCCGAAAATCCACGGGCAACACAGGCTAAGAATAATACATAACACTGCTCTAATCATCCGAAAAGTCTATAACAAGGAAGAACAGAATAGCATCTAGCTAACTAAGGGTAGAGTGAGAGGGAGACTCTCCGATCTGCGGACGCGACAGACATACCTCAAGTCTCCGAAATGCTCCCTGCAGCTACTGATAATGCGCCTGCGTTGAGATACCTGAATCTGCACATGAAAAACATGCGCAGAAGAGGCGTGAGTACACCACAGCGGTACTCAGTAAGTGCCAAGCCTAACCTCGGTTGGGTAGTGATAAGGAAAGGTCGGGACCCTACTGAGGCAAAAATAATATAGCAGCAAAATATTAACAGTATAGAAATCCGATGAAAACTAATGAACACAACAGTGTAATAAAACAGCTCAATGAAATAGTAATACTACAAAGACAGAACAGAAAATGCGGAGTAAACACAGCTAAATTATAAGAATACCGACGAGGGTCTCCCAGGATACCGTCCTGTAGCCCTCTTCTCAACTATCCTATGGATCTTCCGGGATACCGTCCCGTAGTCCAATTCTCATATCAATATCAAAGGATCTCCCGGGATACCGTCCCGTAGTCCAAAATAAAAGTGCAGGGGAATCTCCCGGGATACCGTCCCGTAGTCCCAAAGTAAAAGTGCAGGGGGATCTCCCGGGATACCGTCCCGTA
>MU683408.1:151539-162216 GCA_026770625.1 Nicotiana glauca
CTCCATAGCTTGCTAGGTAAGTGTTCTTAACTTCATTCTCTCCTAATTTCTTCATCTAATCACTAGTTTCCTAGCCCTAAATCATGAATTCAAAGTAGAAATTAAGGGTTTTGGGTAGAGTTAGGGTTTTGAAAATTTTGGGTTATTCAACCTCAATTTGGGATCGAATCTTGAAACAAATTATATATTTGAACTCGTGGGGTTATGTGTGACTAGGTTTTGGTCCGAGCCTTGTGTTTGGACCATGTGGGCCTGGTATCGAATTTTGGTATTTTTGGAAGAATGCTAGAAAACTCATTTCTAGGCTATGGGATTATGTTGTTGAGCCCTAATTGATATCATTGAATTAATTATGCCTAGATACCATTGTTTCGGAGTCGGATTGTAGAGGAAAGGCGGTATTGGAGAGTTGATAGCTATTCTTTGGACCGAGGTAAGTGTTTGATCTAACTTTGACTTGAGGGAATAGGATTAGAGTATTATTGATTGCTATTTGCTAAATGATCGAGTACGGTGTATAAGTATGGTGACAAGTATCTATACACCGGTGTCTAGCATGACCGTGGGTCTTTATTGTTAGTTGTTTTTGGTATATTTGGGACTCTTCCAAGCTAATTAATGAATTCTACATAATGTAAAGAGTTGAGGATCAATTGTGAATTTGTGAATTCTTTGGAGTGTTGGCTCGAACGATAAAACACTATCGAGTAGGAAATGAAAGAATTGGTAAGAAATGTGATTAAATCCCTTGCCGGGATGACTTGAGTATATTGATTATCTCCTTTGCCGGGATGTGGAAGTTATTGTCATTGCTCCCTTGCAGGGACTTAGTTGTTTAATTGTGTTTTTCCCTTGCCGGGATATTTCTCATTACTGTTTATTCCCCTCGCCCGTTTGGTTGTGATTGCTGTTTGGGTGAGGAAGAGTGATAATGCACGAAGGGTCATTCCGTGCCATTGTTGATTATATTTGCACGAAGGGTCATTCCGTGCCATTGTTAATTATGTTATGCACGAAGGGATATTCCGTGCCGTTGTTGATTATATTATGCACGAAGGGTCATTTCGTGCCATGAAATGAGAGTTATGTGAGGAAAGCACGAAGGGTGATACCGTGCATTTTGTTTGATTGCTTTGGGTTTGGATGAGAGTAAAAGCACGAAGGCTGATGCCGTGCAACTATTGGATTTTCTTGTCTCCGTTAATTATTATTGTGCCCTGTTTCTTGTTTAAGTTTATGACTTTTATATCCGGATTGTGCTCCCCCCCCCCACCTAGCATGTTTTTCCCTTATCTATTAACTGTTTAGTCTTCAGTATTTCTTGCCTTCTATTGCATATATAGATATTGAAATGCACAGGTGGATTTGGTAGTCCTGTCTAGCCTCGTCACTACTTCGCCGGGGTTAGGCCAGGCACTTACCAGCATATGGGGTTGATTGTGCTGATGCTATACTCTGTGCATCTTTTTGCACAGATCCAGGAGCAGCTTTTGGATAGCAGCAGTAGGATTGCCCGGGAGCTGTCTTCAGTCCAGGGACTCACGAGGTAGCCTAGCCGGCGTGGTCGGGTGAGCACCAATTTAGGCTGATTAGATAAAGCCAAAATAAAAATATAAAATAATTTCAACCAAAAATTAAAAATATAATTAAAGTTCATATGTAGACAATTTTTATTAAAACTCATCCTTTTATAGTGAAATAAATTAATTTTTTTGTAACAAAAGAAATAATGACATAAAAAATAAGATAAAAGAAAATAAATATTGAAGAAAAATGTTATAAAGATCTAAAAATGAGAAATAAAAGATGACAACAAATTTATTCTTATGTTTCATCTTTTTTGAGTATAAAAATTTTGAAATTTAATCTCATCGTGTCACGACCCAAAATCCACTAAGGGTCATGATGGCGCCGGGCACTGCTGTTAGACAAGCCAACCCAAATTATTTGATGAAGTTCTCATTTTTAACAATCTTGAAAACTAAGAGTTTCCTTCGTTTTTTCATAAAATGAAAAGATAACTGCTTCGATTCAAATTAAATAATAAGCAATTAGTACAAAATATATCAAAACCATCCCAGAACCCGGTGTCACAAGTACATGAGCATCTATTGATAAGGAAATAAGATACAACATCCGTCCGGAATACAGCGGACATGAAATAAATATAATATACTGGAAGAGACTATACTAGCTGTGGACCACCTCGAATAAGGCCACTCACCTAGTCCTAGAATCATCTGTGCTGCTACACCCAGTAGGCCGCTAGAGTTACATATACCTGTGCAACAAAAATGCACATAAGTATAGTATGAGTACGAAAACAACGTGTACTCAATGAGTATCCCGTCTAATCTCGAAGAAGTAGAGACGAGATGGTCAACTTCGACACTTACTAGTGGTCCAATAATAATATGGTGAAGATGTGAGGATAACATGGATTTATCTAGCAATTATAACTCATAAAGCAAGTAAACAGGTAACACCTTCTCAAATAACAATGAAATTACAAGATTTACTTTTCGTTATTTTTATAGTTTATAGCGTCCATAAAAAGGCAATATCAACTTCAATAAGTTTCAGGATAAGCATTGCAAGCGTGTGCATATTATGCCGAGACGACGACCCGATCCAACAGAAATAAACTGTGCACTTGCCGAGGGTCGACGGCGTGCCTATAGATGCATCTATTTAATCTGCCGAGACATTCGGCCTGTTCCAAAATCAAACACACACAGACGGTCAATCAAGTAGTCAACAAGGAACAATTATCCATAGAAAAACCAATTCTCTTTTAAAGATTTTTGAAAATGAAGTTTAATCTTTTGTGGAAATTCATTTACTAACTCCAGGTAATTTAAGCAATTCAAATGTCGATAAGTTTACAATTAATCCAAGTATCGCATGCTTTTGGGTCCTAGACTACCCGGACAATAGCATAATAGTAGCTACGCACGGACTCTCGTCACCTCGTGCATACGTAGCCCCCACAAATAGGAGCACCTAACTAATTAACTCACCTATGGGGACAATTCCCTCTTACAAGGTTAGAAAGTAGAATCAAGATCCATAACCGACATTCCACACCCTTCCAAAGACTCGAATCGATGCACAACGCTTCAAAACTAGACCATAATTATGTAAATCCATTAATATATGCTAAGGTACTCATTATAATCTAATTTAGAATAATTTTTAACCCCGATCGAAAAGTTGACAAAAACGCCCTGGGCCCACGTGCCCCGAAATCCGAAATTTCGGAAGATAAAGTTTACCCATGAACTCACGAACTCAAATATACGATTTTCTCCTAATTCCATATCCAAAATCGTGGTCAAAATCCAAGAATACTAATTTTCTAGGTTTTCTTCAAAATTCCAAAATTTCTACTAATTTACATTATTTTTCATATCAAAATCTAGAGATAATCCAAGTAATTAACTTGCAATAGGTGGGAATCACTTACCTTGACATGGATGATGAAAATGGAGCTCCAAAATCGCTCCTAGGTCGGCTCCCATGGAGAAAATGAGATGAAATGAGCCAAACCCATTTCTTTACACTTATACACTTCCCAGACGAGTCTTCTTCGCGTTCGCGAGACCCCCCTCGCGTTCGCGAAGAAGAAAATTCCCAAAAATCGTTTTTCATACTCTTCTCAGATAGCCTCTAGTATAATAGTCATAAATTTTTGTAAATAACTCCAAATTACAAATGGTTTAATGTTTTAGAAACTAGAAACCAAGATCTACAACTTTCATGTTTTGGTAATTTTCCAATTCCCTATATATTTTGAGATATAACTTCCAAAGTCATCCCTATGCAATACAAATTTCTTTTTTATCCTTCCGAACAGCCTATAGTGTACTAGCCATAAATTTTGGTACACAAATCCAAATTCCAAATGGTTTATATTTTTGAAAACTCGATACAAAGGGATACAACTTTCATTTGGATCATCTCCAAATTCCTTGTAGATTGTGAGATATGAGCCTCCAAAGTTAGACCTGTGCAGCAGAGATTTCCTTCTACGCGAATGCGAGAACCTCCTCGCGAACACGAAGAACAGAGTTCCTGAGGCCAAATCCTTCTTCGCGAACGTGAGAGAATCCTCGCGAATGCGAAGAACAATACCAGATACCAGCATCAGCTATTTCAAAATAGTCTAAAATGATCCGAAACCACCCCGAAATACACCCAAGGCCCCCGGGCCCCGTCCAATCACACCAACCAATCCCATAACATAACACGGACCTGCTCGAGGCCTCAAATCACATCAAACAACATCGAAATCATGAATCACACTCCAATTCAAGCTTTATGAACTTTGAAATTTTAAACTTCTACATTCGATGCCGAAACCCGTCAAATCACGTTCGATTGACCTCAAATTTTGCACACAAGTCATATTTGACATTACAGACCTACTCCAACTTCCGGAATCAGAATCCGACCCTGATATCAAAAAGTCCACTTCCGGTCAAACTTCTCAAAAACCTTTAATTTCTATCTTTAGCCAAATGACTCCAAAATGATCCACGGATCTCCGAATTCACTTCCGATCATGCTCTCAACTCCAGAATCACCATACAAAGTTATTCACAGACTCGGAATCCCAAACGGACATCGATAACGCTGAAATTCACTTCAAGCCAAACTTATGAAATTTCTTCCAAAATGCTAACTTCCACAATAGGTGCCAAAACACTCCCGGGTTATCCAAATCCCAAACCGGGCATACACCCAAGTCTGAAATCATCATACGAACCTGCTGGAACCTTCAGATCCCAATTTCGAGGTTGTTTACTCAAAAATCCCGTCCTAGTTAATTATTTCAACTTTAAGCTTCCGAAATGAGAATTTTCTTTTCAAATCAACTCCGGACTTTCCGAAATTCAATTCCGACCACGCGTACAAGTCATAATTCCTGAAATGAAGCTGCTCATGGCCTCAAATTGCTGAACGATGCGCTAGAGCTCAAAACAACTGGTCGGGTCGTTACACATTGATTTCAAATATATTTTTTCAACTCAAATACATAGATTATAAGATAAAGATATCTGAGAATAATTTTTTTAATTTACATTATGTGTCGTTTTTAAAAAATTACTATTACTAACAAACTGATATGATATTAGAATTTGAATTGGAATGCAATTTTAGTTGTTTGTTGAGGTAAGCCAAGTATGGTGTCGAAAAATAAATTATGTAACGACCCGACCGATCGTTTTGAGCCCTAGCGTGTTGTTCAGCAGTTTGAGGCCATGAGCAGCTTCATTTTAGGTATTGTGACTTGTTCGCAGGGTCAAAATTTAAATTCAGGAAGATCGGAGTTAAATTTAAATAAAAATTCCCATTTGAGAAGCTTAAATTTGAAAGAATGAACTAGGATTTGATTTTTGAGTAAACGACCTCAGAATCGGGATCTGAAGGTTCCAGCTGGTTCGTATGATGATATCGAACTTGGCCGTATGCCCGGTTCGGGTTTTGGATAAACCGAGAGCGTTTTGGCGCCTATTGTGGAAGTTATCATTTTGGAAGAAATTTCTTAAGTTTGGTTCGGAGTGCATTTCAGCGTTATCAATCCATTTGGGATTTCGAGACTTTGAATAACTCCGTATGGTGATTCAGGAGTTGGGAGCGCGATCGGAAGTGAATTCGGAGGTCCGTAGGTCCTTTTGGAGAAATTTGGCTAAAGTTAGAATTTGAAGGTTTTTGAGAAGTTCGACCGGAGGTTGACTTTTTGATATCGGGGTCCGAATCCAATTTTGAAAGTTGGAGTAGGTCCGTAATGTCAAATATGATTTGTGTGTAAAATTTGAGGTCAATCGGATGTGATTTGATAGGTTTAAGCATCGAAAGTAGAAGTTGGAAAGTTCGAAGTTCATAAATCTTGAATCGGGGTGTAATTCATGATTTTAGCGTTAATTGATAGGATTTGAAGACTCGAGCAAGTCCATAATGTGTTTTGGGACTGGTTGGTATGATTGGTTGGGGTCCCTGGGGCCTCGGGTGAATTCCGGGTGGTTAACGGATCGAAAAGTGGAATTTGGGAAGGGTTGAGATTTGCTGCTTCTATCATAACCGCATATGCGGTTCTTGGACCACAGATGCGGTCAAACGCTCGCAGAAGCATAAGGGGGCCAGGTCCAAGGAAATCGCAGAAGCGGCCCAGGGACCGCAGAAGCGGTTCCGCTTAAGCGGCCCCCAGTCCGCATAAGCGGCCAACTTCCTTTTTCCCAAAGCCGCAGAAGCGGCGAAAAGTCGTAGAAGCGACATCCATAGAAGCAGAACTATTTCTGTAGAAGCGGAACTATTTCCGCTGAAGCGGAAGCAGCTGGGGCAGTGAGATGTTTTAAGTTCGGGGTTGAGTTCATTTCAACCCCATTTTTCTTCCATTGGAATCGATGGGGAGCAGCTTAGAGGTGCCATTTTCGTCACTTGTCATGAGGTAAGTAATTTATGCTAGCTTGAGTCAAATACAAGGCTTATACATGGATTTAGGCAAGGAAATTATAGAAATTTGGGGTTTTGGTGGAAAACCTATGAATTTACATTTCTTCGAATTTGACCACGATTTTGAGTATGGAATTAGGAGAAAATCATATATTTGAGTTCCTAAGGTCATGGGTAACCTTTGTCTTCGAGAAATCTCGAAATCCGGGCACGTAGGCCCGAGGGTATTTTGGTCATTTCACTAAGCGGAGTTGGGAATCTGTGTAATTTGAATTTCTAACAAGTATTTGAGCATGTTCTCATTAGTTTGTCGTTAATTGGCCAGTTTTGTTGCATTGTGCGTCGGTTCAAGTCTTCGGAAGAATGTAATATGCCGGCTATGAGTCTTCGGAGCGAGGTGAGTCTCCTTTCTAATCTTGTGAGGGGGAATTTACCCCATAGGTGAAGTAATTGATTATGTTCTCTTATTTGTGGGGGCTACGTACGCACAAGGTGACGAGAGTTCGTGCATAGCTACTATTATGCTATTGTCCGGGTAGTTATGACCCAAAAGCATGTTGAACGTGGATTAATTGTGAACCCATTGGTAGCTTGAATTGCTTAACTCACATCGAATTAATAAGTGAGTTTCTAAAAGGATTAAACTTCATTTCTTAAATTGTTAAAGGAGAATTGGTTTTATTTGAATAAATATTCCCCGATAAGTTCTTATTTGACTGATTGAGCATGTATTCTTATGTGTACCTGCGCCGCATGCATGATTCGTGAGCAGGGTATGTGTTTGTTTATGGAACGAGCTGAACACCTCGGCAGATTAAATGGATTTATCTACAGTACGGGCCGCTCGACCTCGATAGTGCACAATTTACATTTCTGTTGGAGCGGGCCATCGACATCGGCATGATTTGCGCATGTCTGTGCTGTTGTCTTGAACTTCATTAAGTTATTATTGCCCTTTTGTGGCTTAAAAATATTTGGATTATATTTAAAGAGAAATTCTGGAAGTTTACCGATGAAGGAATTACGTGTTTACTTGTTTCCTCTAGCTGGATTAGAATCATGTTTATAAAGTAAATCCACTGTTTAGTATGGACATATTAAGGATGAATCATTATTAGACCATTAGAGAGCGTCAAAGTTGACCATCTCGTCTTTACCCCTTCGGGATTAGGCGGGATACTCACTGAGTACACGTTGATTTCGTACTCATGCTACACTTCCGTGCATTTTTGTTGCACAGGTATGTATACCTCTAGCAGCCTACTGGGCGTGGCAGCATGGATGACTCTGGGACTAGGTGAGCTGCATTGTTCGAGACGACCCGCAGCTAGTGTAGTTCCTTCCAGTGCTTTCTTCGTATTTATTCCCTGTCCACTGTATTTCGGACATATGATGTATTTTTATTTTTCCATATCAATAGTTGCTCATGCACTTGTGACACCGGGTTTCTGGGATGGTTCGAAGTATTGTATTAACTTTTCAACATTTAAATTTGATTTGAAACTATATCCTTTAAAATTTCTTAATAATGAAGGAAAAATCCTGGATTTCAAAAATGTTAAACTGAGATAATTAAGTATTTGAGTTGGCTGGCCTGACGGTGGTGTCCGACGCCACCACGACCCTTAGTGGATTTTGGGTCGTGACAACATGGTATCAAAGCACTAGGTTCCCGTCGGTCTCACGAGTCATGAGCAAGTCTAGTAGAGTCTCGTGGATCAGTACGGAGATGTCTGTACTTATCCTCGGGTGGTTACAGGGCTGTTAGGAGTACTTCCCTTCTTGATTTCCTTTTCGTGTGGTTCGATTACTTTGAGGCTTATGCCTTTGATTTCTTCCTATTCAATATTACACGAGCGCTTGTTATAAATAAAAAATCGAAGGATTGTAATGGCACTACAAATGTGGTGCAGGATGATTTTTCCGGTATAGTTGATTGGACTATTATAGTTGCATTTTGGAGGGATATTCTAGTGTTTCAGCTCAGTAACAGAACTTCTAAGAGCCTTGAGGCTAGGCATAGGTTGCCATGATGCTTATGAGCGATTATTCCACAATGTTGTTGTAATGGTAGGGTGTTGCCCACGTGTCGGGGCAGTGAATAAATTGAAGGGAGGTTTACTTAACGTGTATTCAAGGGATTCAATATTTTATTCTCGGTAGGGGAAAGTCAATCGAACTAAGGATGGTCAGGTGTGGGCTGGTGGAAGTAATGAGGCTTGGTATTTGCAAGCGTGGTTGAGCTTTCTTTTATGAGAGGGTGTCGTGGTCCTGATTGAACGTACTAAGTTGTTGGCGTTATAATCTGCTACAATTCGCCTTTATGGCAGGGTATTGTGAAATAATATTGGAGGTACAACTGTCAGATATCGCATGATGTAGTGGTTTAAGATCGAATCAGAATTTCTAATGTTGACAGCTCGATAAAGATGACCTTTGGAAAGGTTTAAAGTTAGTAGCAATGGTGGGTTTAAGTGCCACGAAGATAGATGTTATTTAAGGCGACAATTGAGCAGCAAAGTATGAGGAAGGACATGTGGGAAGTGCCAGGTGTTGCTTAAAATTTCTAGAAGGCCAAGTATGAGGAGCAAGGTGGAGTGACCGATTAAGGAGATGAGTTTCGCCAAAGTGGGAGAGTGGCGGGTGTGCATATGGGCTTGGTAGTAGAAAGATTACACGCCTTAAAGAGAGTTTGGATCGAATTGGAGATTTTAATGATTGGTGATTGAAGCTTGCGGGTATGATTTGAAGTATGGGCTATTATGTGGCAGAGGATTGATATGGCGGAAAGGAGCTGCTTGAAATAGAGGAGGGTGCAGCATAACCCTGAATTTGGAAGGATGTTGCCGCACATTTAATTGATGTCCGCGAGGGGCGAATGGACTTGTGCAACTGGAAAGTGAGCTCGGACTCAGGATGGGCTATTGGTGTCATAGTGAATGTACCCCGTGCAGCAGTGTGGGAAGATGTCGGGAGGTGATTCCCCTAGGTAGGTTATTCCATGTGAGAAAATTAGCGGTCGCGTGGTTGGCGAAGCTTCTGCAAGGAATTATATTGGTTGTTCAACAAAGAGATCGGTCATGCGAATGTAGATGATGACTCAGAATATGAAAGATGGGGATTTACAGGGAGATCCCGAGAGATTTTGATAATTGGTGGCACGAGGTTAAGTCAATAAGAGGTAAAAAGATCGGGCGAACTCAAGAATGGTGAAATGATGGCTTCAAGCTAAGTGGGAGAGTCCCACCGCTTATGATTGGGCTGTATGATTAACTACTTACATGATTTCTGGTTATTAGCATATTGATGGATTAATTCAGCTATGAGAAAAGACCATAAGTAGTAAATTGAGTAGAGGAATTATTAAGGATGTGCTATGGTTAGCCTTATGGGCTCATGTTCGAACTTAGGAAAAGATTCAAGATTTATGCCTTGTATAGAAACAGGTTAAAAGGGGAGTGACTCTGCCAGGTGCTTCATTGAAAGGGTATTAATGTGCTAGAAGATTCAGGGAGCTGATTATATTCGGGATCAAGTCAGAGCGGGTGGCTCTCAGCAACGGTCCTAGTGAAACTCAAAAGATAAAGTGTGGTACCTAATAATTTCAAGCCTATAAGTACAATTAAGAATCAAGCTTTATATAAGCTTATGAGAAGGTGCCCGGAATGTTCTATGATGTGTTACCGTGTGGTGTAGCATTTGAGAAATGTGAAATAATTCGTGAGATTTGAGACAACATGGTCTCGCAATTCAAGGTCACTCGGGGTGAGTGTAGAAGGAGTAGGTTATGCGTTGAAGAGAATTAGTATTATTTCCAAAGCAATAAAAGATAAATTAGAGGGAAAGGGATTGATTAGCCATAGTTGAATTTGGAATGTTGGGTCTGTGATCCGTTCATTCAGCGTGATCGAGTTATGCGTTTAATTTATGGCGGTACGTGTGAGGTTTGTCGGCCGCCGTAATTGATAACATTCTAAACCATTCTACTATTATGGCTTGTTACGTGGAAGCAAATTCCGAAAGGGCTATGGTGGCTCGGACCACTACTTGCAGATTTGCATATTCTACGGTTATGGGAATTTACCTGTGTGTTGCTATGATTCTCCCGAAGTGAGTTAAGTGAAAAGTTCGTATATGATGAAGTGTTAAAATATTAATGATTTCGGAGTTATGATGAAAAATCGTGTTCTATCGTATGTTGGCACGTTGGGTGCAGTGAGT
>MU683408.1:169186-229455 GCA_026770625.1 Nicotiana glauca
TTGAATAAATATTCCCCGATAAGTTCTTATTTGACTGATTGAGCATGTATTCTTATGTATGCCTGCGCCGCATGCATGATTCGCGAGCAGGGTATGTGTTTGTTTATGGAACGGGCTGAACGCCTCGGCAGATTAAATGGATGCATCTATGGTACGGGCCACTCGACCCTCGGCAGTGCACAATTTACATTTCTGTTGGAGCGGGCCATCGACTTTGGCATGATTTGCATATGTCTGTGCTGTTGTCTTGAACTTCATTAAGTTATTATTGCCTTTTGTGGATTAAAAATATTTGGATTATATTTAAAGAGAAATTCTGGAAGTTTACCCATGAAGGAATTACGTGTTTACTTGTTTCCTCTAGCTAGATTAGAATCATGTTTATAAAATAAACCCACTGTTTAGTATGGACATATTAAGGATGAATCATTATTGGACCGTTAGAGAGCGTCAAAGTTGCCATCTCGTCTCTACCCCTTCGGGATTAGGCGGGATATTCACTGAGTACACGTTGATTTACGTACTCATACTACACTTCCGTGCATTTTTGTTGCACTGCTATGTATACCTCTAGCAGCCTACTGGGCGTGGTAGCATGGATGACTCTGGGACTAGGTGAGCTGCATTGTTCGAGACGACCCGTAGCTAGTGTAGTTCCTTCCAGTGCTTTCTTATTATTTATTCCCTGTCCACTGTATTTCGGAAATATGATATATTTTTATTTTTCCATATCGATAGTTGCTCATGCACTTGTGATACCGAGTTTCTGGGATGGTTCAAAGTATTGTATTAACTATTCAACATTTAAATTTGATTTGAAACTATATCCTTTAAAATTTCTTAATAATGAAGGAAAAATCCTAGATTTCAAAAGTGTTAAAATGAGATAATTAAGTATTTGAGTTGGTTGGCCTGACGGCGGTGTCCGGCGCCACCACGACCCTTAGTGGATTTTGGGTGTGGGCTGGTGGAAGTTATAACAAGAAGCAAGATAATATATGCAATGTTTTATAATAATAATCAACTAATTTAACATTTAATAATTCAAAGAACATAATTTTTGTATATATAGGGTTTTTAAAGTTCAAGTTCTGGAGCTAGAGATATCGATAAACTTAAAGTGGAGTCATACTGAAATAAATCCGGCAAAAGAATTATTTCATTTTTAGATAGCCGATTAAAGTGAATTTTAAATTAAAGATAATATCTCCACTTGCATCATTATAAAGACAATCATTATTATAATATATATAAAGTTTTAGAAGTTGAAATTTCAAAATAAAAATATTTTTTGAAAGATAAAATCATACCAAATAAGAGTTCAAGTCGTAGTATAAGAGTCACGTCGTAATCAAAGAATCGTTTATAGCATGTCAATTTTTGTGTTTTTCCATAAATATGAGTTCTCATTTCACTTTGTGGACATTTTTAGGTTCCGATGACACCTATGAGAATAGTGAAAAAATAAAATTATCACTACGAGAATTGAGAAAATGTTAGTGTAGACAATAAATTGCGTTGAGAAAATAAAATCAAAACCGAAAATATTGCAACAATCGTAGTATTTTATTTCGAATATTTGAATGTTACAATCTCTATGAATCCTCTGGTTCTTCTTTTCAATAATAAATAAATTCAAGGGCCTTTGAGCTTGATCCTGAATTTGTAGTTGTCACCACGAACGATGATCTTGTTCTTGATCTTTAGTTTGATTGCTTGAACTTGACCTAGATTTGTTCTTCGTTCTTGTGCTTGAACTTGGTTTGTTCTTTGTTCTTGAGCTTGGACTTGATTGCTTGAAGCTTGAAACTTGTGGAGGAATTTGCAGCGTTTGATCCACGAGCTCTTTCTTGCTTCTTGTTATAACTTTTGGTCTCTTTTCTGAGTTATGAAGATTCCTATTTATAGTCGTGGAAAGGAAGAGTTATGTGTGAGCACGTGATTTTAGCCTATATGAATTATTCCCATAAAATTCAAAATAAAATAATTTTCCTTTGTGTGCAATTTTGTGAATTTTTGTGGTTTTTAGTTATTGTTTGTGTTTGTGTGTGTGCATGTTTATTTGATCAATTAATAAAAAATACAAAAATATATAGCATTTGCATTTAGGATTTAATTTTTATAATTTTAGTTAAAAAGTAAAATGAAGGGAAAACCATAAAAGATAATGCATTCTTTCTGCATGTTTATTGTTCAATTGTGTTTGTGATAATTATTGTTTAGAGATAATTAGTATTTTCAAGTTAATTTGGTTTTATAATTAATCTAGGTTTGTGTTTTATTTTATTAGAATTTTAAAAATAAAAAGGAAAGGGAAAGAATTGAGGAAAATCAGACTTGGGCCATTAATCCCCAGCCCAAAACCAAATACATCAAAGGCCCAACCAAAATAAGCCCAAAACCCGGTCCAAGGAGTCCAGTGACAAGGCCATCGAAATGACGTAGTATGGGGTCGGAACTACGTTGTTTTGATGCCATGAATCTCAACCGTTCATCCGTTCACATCCGACGAACAGAATCTCACCCTATCACCCGCATCCAACCCTGACCCGTTCACATCAGAGACTAACCCGGTCTCTATTACAACTGAACGACGTCGTTCATCAGCCTGGCTCTTTTCTGGTTTCCTGGCAACTATTTTCATTTTTCGGATCTGAGCCTTAAGGGCCTCATTTTCTTGGGTCAGCATTTTCTTTTCTCCCTCATCCGCAGCGGCTTGAACACTCTTTTCAAATTGAAGTTGCATGGCTTGCCTCTCCAGTTGGCTTATTTTGGCCCTGTACTTGTTTTCCTTAGCCAACCAATCCCACTGTTCCTGTGACGCTTCGACGAATTCTTGGATATGGGGCCTCTTGGCTGGCCTCTCAAACTCAATTTCTCTCCTATACCAAGCAAGGTATCCCGGTGACACTTCACCTTTGGACCAATCCCGCACACAAGTATTTGCTGCTAAGTATTGATATTCGTTCCAAATTTTGCGAACTGCTGCTTCATGGAATTGACCGTTAGGTCCGATCTCGACTATTTGGCCACTGAGATCTTCATTCTTCAGGACTATTTGGCATCTCCCCAATTGCCTCAGAACTCGATACAGGGCATAGGGCTGAATACTCCTGAGTCCCATCAATAGGAAATGAGGTCTGGTGGCGGGCATATATATGATTTCATCAACAGATAACCACCCAAATGTCCACTATATCTGGCATGCAGTGATGGAACGAAGGTGTGCTACCCACTCTGCGATCCCCTCTAGTAATATGATCCCTTCAACCCTCGTAGAAAATTCCTCTATGCATGTCTTCTTTGACGACCTGTAACTCAAAAATCGAGGACGATCTGCAGCAACACATTACAACCCTCAAAAAGTCCCCTCCGGCTTTGCAGATAGTAAGAGAGCGGAAGATTTCGGCTACTATCATGGGTGCGAGGGTGGTGTTGGCCTGAGTAAGCAAAGTATTAACAACCCCAGTTACTCGTATGTCAATATTCCCGTCTTTTTTAGGGAACACCAGAAGTCCCAGAAAGGCCACTATAAATGCGAAACATCTATGTTCTTCCTACTTAAGGCGGTTTCCTTTGCTACAAATTTTGTTTTCTGGCTTGTTGAACCTTCCTATATGACCATATATGCTGTATATGAACGGCAAAGTACAAAAACTAGTTGCCAGGTCCGGGTTATGTACCACCCTACTTATTTTCAAGGAATCCAGGAAACTATGTACGGCTACGGTCCTCGGAGCAATCAGGTATTGGTGTCTTAGAGGAACCTTGGGACCCCCGATGTATCCGGATATCTCTTCCAATGTTGGGGTAAGTTCAAAATCTGAGAAATGAAATACATTGTGAGCTGGGTCCTAGAATGGGACCAATTCCTTTGTGATATCCCCCCTCGGATTAATCTTCAGCAACCCCGTGAGACCTCCCAAGTACAATTTGACCGTGTCTTGACCTGATCCGCCCAAATCAGTTATTTCAAGGAATCCAGGAAACTATGTACGGCTACGGTCCTCGGAGCAATCAGGTATTGCTGTCTTAGAGGAACCTTAGGACCCCCGATGTATCCGGATATCTCTTCCAATGTTGGGGTAAGTTCAAAATCTGAGAAATGAAATACATTGTGAGCCGGGTCCCAGAATGGGACCAATGCCTTTATGATATCCCCCCTCGGATTAATCTTCAGCAACCCCGTGAGACCTCCCAAGTACAATTTGACCGTGTCTTGCCCTGATCCTCCCAAATCATCCCACCACATGTGCAGCTCCAAAGGGATCTTGTTCATAACTGTTATTGGTAAATTCTTACTTGTGCTCATTATGCACATTTATTAAGGTGATTAAGCAAAACAGCCATGATTTTATTCTATTTGACTCAAAAGATCAAAATTAACTCTTTTCAGACTTTTATTTCTAAAACCAAAAGCCTAGCTTTGCAGATACGGCCTTTCAGCACTCCCGAAGGAAGATTTTAAGGTTGTGTCTGCTAACTGGCCAAAATTGACAAAGACCAAAGGTGGTTGTTTATGAAAAATCAGCCTTCCGGCATCCCTTTCAGGAACATTCGGCTATTTTTGGCAAAACGGCGTCACCTTACCTAATTATAATAAAAACAAAATTTTGTTCATTTCGGGCTATTTTGCAAAGAGGAAAGTTGAACCCGATGGGGGTTGCCTACGTATCCTACCCCTGTGAGAATCAAACTAACGTAGTTCGGGTAAATAAAATAAACTATTTTTGAAAACTAGACTCTCTTTTTTTTTTCTTTTTTTTTCATTGGCAAATAAAACAAACTAATTTTGAAAACAAACATATATTTCATTTTTTTTCTTTTTCCAAAAAAAATCGGCAGAGTTTCGACACTATTCGGACATTATTTTTAAAACAGGTAATTATCTCTCTTTAACCCTCATACCATTGTTTCTTCCCCAAATATTTAAAAGTCGGCGAGCATGAAAGTCCGAGGCAAATAAATGCACAAGCAGTATGTAAGATGCATTCAGATGGTCTGTCTTCCGATCAGGCAATTCAAAGCAGTTTTCCGAAGTTCAAAGCATAAATAGGCGATGCATCAGGATGGTCTGTTGTCAGGATCAAATCAGTTTGTTTTAATGATTTTTTTTTTGCTATTTATGCTTTGGCTAGAACTACGCCCGATCTGATTCATGCGGGGTCATGATACGTAGGCAATCTCCATAGGATTCGACCACAACCAAAATAAAAAATAAAAAATAATAAATAAATAAAAATATATAAAAATAAATAAATAAAAAAAAAAAGCGAGAGAAGAGTTATAAATAAGAAAGTCGGGATGATACAAGCAACCAAAGCAAATACATGGTAGAAATGGTTAATTGCCTAGCTGCATTCATGCCAATATGTGATTATCTATCTGTTAAGCTTTAATCACTGACCAGTTTGTTGTTGATGTTCAGAATGCAAGAAGTTAGTTCACCTAAGCATACTGGCACACTACCATTACCAAACCAGATCAAAAGAGGAAATAGAAGAAATCATGTCTGTCCCAAGTCACTCCTCCATATCTCAGATAGAAAAGAAACCTAAAGAAAGTTTTAGAATTTTTTAGCTCAGATGGAGCGAACAAGTTGTTCAGGATAATCTTCCCAGAAAAGATGTTGTTGAGCCCCGCCAACGACAAGGTCCAGTGGTCGCTCTTGCTAAACAACCTCCATATCGACCCCGTGGATCTCCTTTTAATCCTCCTGACTGCTACTTCTCTCCACAGAAACCCCCCGAAATCGTCCATCACTTCCCCAATATCCTGTCCACATTGCACCATCATATGTCCCACACCTCCAAGGCCCGCGATGGTCCGCGCTGCTCCCACAAAGGTCTTATCCGCCTCCTCAAGCATATCAGCCACCTGCCCGCAAAAGGTTCCAACCGAGGCCAGAGTATAAAATAAAAAGATTACTGAAAAAAGAGAATGCTTTCGGAGAATCTTATGCAAGTTTGTTTGAAAAGTTAAAGCGCTCCGGCCCTGATTGAGCCGCTTCTCGGTTATACTCCAGACCTATATGAAAAAGGCTTTGATCCTGCTGTACGATGCATGTATAACTCTAATGTCCAAGGGCATAGCATTGAGAATTGTCGTTCTTTGAAAAAGGAAATAGAAAGAATGATTCACGAAGGGATAATCGTGATCAATGATAGTGGCAGGGAGCATGCGAATCCTTTTGAGAATGTGCTAATTAAAGCTGATGATATTAAAGTTGGTAATGGTCTCAGAAATGTTGATGCGGAGCTGAATGGCTAAGATGCCAAGCTTGGTGATTGGAAAGATATTCCTTTTTGGCTAGCCAGGAAGGAGTCTTGGTAGTTTGCTCTGATTTTCCTTCAAGTTTGTCTGGACTATTCCAGGGCTGTAATCCAGATTTTATTTTTTGTCTAAGTGTGAAAACCTTGTTATCTTGTATTTTCCAATAAAATGAAATTTCTCTTCTTCATTATTCCTAATATTTTATTTTTTTCTTCTTATTTTCTTCTATACAGTTCTTCTTACGCTGGTTCTAATGACATGGCATGCATGAGGAACCCTCAGCCCAGTCTAAAAAATCAATCTGACTCCAAAACAATAAGTATAAGAAGTTCACCATTTATGGGGTTAAGTACACTCACCTGGAGAGGACGTATTGCGCCCTAACTTGGGTAACACAAAAGTTGAAACATTATCTGCCATCATATACTACTTATCTCACGGTTGGATCCGTTGAAGTATCAAATATCATTTGTCGATTTGGAATCCCAAAGGTAATCATCACATATAATGGTGCTAATCTTAACAGCAATTTGATGAAGGAAGTATGTCAACAATTTAAGATTACACATCGCAATTCTACTCCATATCGTCCCAAGGCAAATGGAGTAGTCGAGGCGGCCAACAAGAACATAAAGAAAATACTGAGGAAAATGGTAGAAGGTTCCAGGCAATGGCATGAAAAATTACCACTTTGCACTGTTGGGTTATCGCACTACTGTTCATACTTCAGTAGGTGCAACTCTTTATTTGTTGGTGTATGGCACTGAAGCAGTACTACCTGCGGAAGTTGAAATTTTGTCCTTACGGATTGTCTCTGAGGCTGAGATTGATGATGATGAGTGGGTCAAAATCCGGTTGGAGCAATTGAGTTTGAATGATGAGAAAAGATTGGCAGCGGTGTGTCATGGTCAGTTATATCAAAAGAGAATGGCAAGAGCATACAACAAAAAGGTGCGTCCCCAGAAGTTTGAAGTGGGTCAGCAAGTATTGAAACGTATCCTCCTAAATCAGGCAGAAGCAAAAGGCAAGTTCGCCCCAAATTGGCAAGGGCCGTTCATCGTGACAAGAGTGTTATCCAATGGTGCTTTGTATCTAACAGACGTCGAAGACAAATATGTAGATATGGCCATTAACTCTAATGCAGTCAAAAGATACTATGTATGATTTTCTCTGGTTTATTGTGATTGTTTGTATGTGGCATTGTTTCGAACACTGGAATGACGAAGGCAATTTGTTCTGCTATCTAAACACTTTACCCTTTGTTTCCCCCCTTTGAGCCTTATTCATTTTATTTCATACCCCTCTTTTGGAATCAACAACGGAATATATATATATATATATATACAAAAAAGAAAAAATATATGATAATAAGTTAAAAAAAATTATAACAACAAGGAAAAGTGGTGAACTACGTTTGACCTGATTCCTTTTAAGGATACGTAGGCAGCTTCACGGCTCGGTCATAGTGAAACAAAGTCAAAAGATCCCCAAGCAGGAAACTGGGGCAGAAGTTTTGTTTGTAATAAGAAATTTGGTTCCAAAAGTTGTAATTCTAACCCATTGAATTTGGTTGAGATTTTGATACCCTTTTTCTCTTATACCATATCCAAGAACCTATATTAATGTCCAAAGAAAGACCTCTCTATCAGTATTCGAGAGGTACCAAGTCAAGCAAGTAAAGATGATTCATACCGGGGGCAACACTCCGATTTAAGCAAGGAGATGACAAAAATGAGAGAGTCTTATTGGTGAAGACCCATAAGGGCACTGTAAGGCGAGTAAAGATAAGTGAAATGAGAGAGTCTTAGTGGTGAAAATCCTCGAAGGGCACTATAAGACGATGAAAGAGGAGAGAAATCCAAAAATGAGAGAGTCTTACTGGTGAAAACCTTCACGAGCACTATAAGGCGGCGAGGAATAGAGAAAGGGGCAAATGAGATAAGGTTGACGGCAGAGATCTGTCGAGGCATCAAGCAGAACAAAGATGGTGATTCGGAAAAGAGTTGGGTAGTGAAAATCTTGAGGCGCGGAGCAAGACAATTGAAAATTGATTGAATTGAATAGAATGGGTTGACTAATCCGAAATGCACAACATGATCATTGGGATCAGTTATCCCGTTCAGATAAGTCCTTTTCTTTTCTCAAACGATCTTCTAAAGGAAGATTTTCTCTTTTTATTTTGTCTTTTGAAATCATTGCATTTCTTCTCTTTTGACTAAGGATTTTTGAATAATAATTTGATTCTAACAAATAAGAAGGAATTTCAAAGCTTACCACCAGTCTCCAATATGGTGCGAAGCAAAGTGTGGCTAGGACAGGCTGATGATAATGTGATGGGACGTAAAAATGCATCATTGAAAACCCAAATGATGGAACGGTTGAAGATCCGTGAAAGGTATGGGATTAGATAAGAAGACTAGAAGTAGAAAGCAACAATTGGGAGGTTTGTGGATAAGGAGTAGTCAGAGGGTCGAAAATTCTCGACCAAGGTCATGTCAGTCGTAAAAAATCAAGTATGGAAAGGAGGGAAAGGAAAACCATCCCCAGCAGGAGTATCACAACCAACCACCACACCGTAAACTGACCAGATTTTTCTTTGTTTTGAAATATGGGCAGGAAATGTTGTTGATGGCGGAAAAATTTTCCACGAAGGAAGAGCAAGTACCCAACAGCCACCAAACTAGGGCAGAAAATTTTCTTTATTTTGTCAAGTTTTTGGAAATCAGGCGCCCACCTGGAGAACAAGGGAATACAATTCATGTTTTGGTAATCAGGCGCCCACCTGGAGAACAAGGGAATATACTGCAAGTTTTGGTAATCAGGCGCCCACCTGGAGAACAAGGGAGTATAATTCAAGTTTTGGTAATCATGCACCCACCTAGAGAACAACGGAGTATAATTAAAGTTTTACATTTCACATTCTTACTGATATTTAGTGACAAGATTCATATAACACTCACAGATGCACTCAGCTATCAAACTGGGGCAGAAAATCCCTTTTGTTGTTGCTTGTTTTTGAAGTCAGGCGTCCACTTGGAGAATAAGGAACAATAGTTGTAGATGTTGAAGTCAGGCGTCCACCTGGAGAACAAGGAACAATAGTTGTAGATGTTGAAGTCAGGCGTCCACCTGGAGAACAAGGAACAATAGTTGAAGATAGTTGAAGTCAGGCGTCCACCTGGAGAACAAGGAACAATAGTTAAAGATAGTTGAAGTCAGGCGTCCACCTGGAGAACAAGGAACAACATTTAAAGATAATTGAAGTCAGGCGTCCACCTGGAGAACAAGGAACAACAGTTGAAGATAATTGAAGTCAGGCGTCCACCTGGAGAACAAGGAACAATAGTTGAAGATAGTTGAAGTCAGGCGTCCACCTGGAGAACAAGGAACAATAGTTGTAGATTTTGAAGTCAGGCATCCACTTGGAGAACAAGGAACAATAGTTGAAGATAGTTGAAGTGAGGCGTCCACCTGGAGAACAAGGAACAATGGTTGAAGATAGTTGAAGTCAGGCATCTACCTGGAGAACATGGAACGATAGTTGAAGATAGTTGAAGTCAAGCATCCACCTGGAGAACAAGGAACAATAGTCGAAGATAGTTGAAGTCAGGCGTCCACCTGGAGAACAAGGAACAATAGTTAAAGATAGTTGAAGTCAGGCGTCCACCTGGAGAACAAGGAACAATAGTTAAAGATAGTTGAAGTCAGGCGTCCACCTGGAGAATAAGGAACAAAAGTTGAAGTTTTTACCAAGGAAAAATAGTTGTAGATTTTGAAGTCAGGCATCCACCTGGAAAACCAGGGGAAGGCAACAATGGTCAAAGGAAGACAATTCAAGTTTTCAAAAAGAAAACAAGTTGGGTTTCACAGGAAGAGAAGAAGCAGTTCAGGATCAACAATCAGGTATCCACCTGATGAAAGAAAGAGCGTCTCAAGAGTTCAATGCAAGAAAACAACAAGGGAACTTCGGAGGAAATACAAGTCAACAAGGCAACAACAGTCGGAAGAATAAGTTTGAAAATAAATCTTTGTAATCCATAAATTATAGCTTAGTTTAGATTCTTTATCTTTCTTTTAGCATGGTGTAATAAGGAGATCAGCAGGCAGTAGCAGCAGCAACAACAATAAAACACAGTTTCATGATAGTCCCAGCTACCAAAACTCCCGAACTACATTGACCTGATTCCTTTTTAGCCAAGGATATGTAGGAAACCTTTGAAGCAAAGGTTCGGTCAAATCTTTCAAAAATGCTTCACACGGAATATTCAAACGGGCAAAAATCGCTCGTATCCGCTCACTTTATCTTTGCACGAAAACTCTTCGTGTTTCCTGACAAAGAGGGGCAGCTGTGAGCACGTGAATTTTGCCTATATGAATTATTCCCATAAAATTCAAAATAAAACAATTTTCCTTTGTGTGCAATTTTGTGAATTTTCGTGATTTTCAGTTATTGTTTGTGTTTGTGTGTGCATGTTTATTTGATCAATTAATAAAAATATAAAAATATATAGCATTTGTATTTAGGATTTAATTTTTATAATTTTAGTTAAAAAGTAAAATGAAGGAAAAACCATAAATGATAATGCATTCTTTCTGCATGTTTATTGTTCAATTGTGTTTATGATAATTATTCTTTAGAGATAATTAGTATTTTCAAGTTAATTTAGTTTTATAATTAATCTAGGTTTGTGTTTTATTTTATTAGAATTTTAAAAATAAAAAGGAAAGGGAAATAATTGAGGAAAATCAGACTTGGGCCATTAATCCCCAGCCCAAAACCAAATATATCAAAGGCCCAACCGAAATCAGCCCAAAACTCGGTCCAAGGAGTCCAGTGACCAAGCCATCGAAACGACGTAGTATGGGGTCGGAACTACGTCGTTTCGATGCCAATGAATCTCAACCCTTCATCCGTTCACATCCGACGGACAGAATCTCACCCCATCACCCGCATCCGAGCCTGACCCGTTCACATCAGAGACCAACCCGGTCGCTATTACAACTGAACGACGTCATCCAAGCCATTGATCTCGTTTGATAAAACGACATGGATTCACCCCCCCCCCCATATATAAGTTTCCAAATAGATCACACCCCTTAGAACCCCCCCTTCCCTTCATCTCTAATTTCAGAGATCGATTTCCAGCCGCCACCCTCCGCCTGCCAGAAATTGCCCACGGCGGAGGACAGTGGCCAAACACCACCAAAACTACAGCCCAGGACCTCCTCCCCCTCCTCATCCCCAATCGCCGACCAGTTTCCCTCGAATCCTAGCCAAGCTCCGCGAATATTAGATCGAAAATATGCTCGGAACCCTAGTTTACCTGATTGACCCCAAATTTACACCACAAAACATCCTCACTCCCCTATTTCCAAACCCGTAGCTAATTTCCCTCAAATTATCCTAGGACTGCTCGAATATTAAATCAGAGGTTTCAAGTCCTAAAATCAAAAATCCAAAAAATGGGGCTCCAGTTCCTCATGAGGTTTGAGACCGATTCTATTACCAAAATAAGGTTTTTCACTTGTTCTTAACAAAGAACAAGTGATTGACCTTATTTGATAATTTAAATCGAAAAAGTCAGTCACAAGGTCAAGTCGAAACAATGAGTTTCTTCTGTTTTAAGCTGTTCAACTTCTTCTCTTTCTTCTTTTCTTTTTCTGTGAACGTTTTAGTTATATATTTGTCAGGATTAAAAGTGTGAATTGCCTGATAATTTTCCATTTTCTTTTATTTTTTGGATTGTTCTGGTTGCTTGTTTTCTTCGTTTGATTACTGATCAAATTTCGAGGAAAATGGAGCAGTCTGTTAATGGGAATTTTGTTTTGCATACTGTTGGATTCTTTGAATGTTTCTGTGTGAATTTGTTTCATACCCGGGTGATTTGAAACTATTAATTGTTCACTCATATTTGTGTGTGCTATTAGTCAATTATGTAATGATGCTTGTTAGACGTGTATATAGGTTTAATTCAAAAGGTCCCTTTACTTAAAAATATTCTGTAAAGATGAAGTGGTGATGCACTACTGAATGATAAAAGATGCCCATACTAAGGAATTAAATTAATAAAATGGGATCTGGGGTACAAAGAACACCCTGTTTATGTATTGATAGGGCTGTAAAGCAAGTAACATGGGGATCATAATTAAAGGGTTAAGAAAAGGCATGTGCAAAGAGGTACACAGCCTGGAAAAGAACAGGGAATGGGAAAAAGATTAAAAAAATACCTGTAAAAGAGAAATGAAGAGGTATAAAACAGAGATTGAGAGCATTGAGGAGAGGGACTTAGTCTGAAATAGAGAGATTTTAATAGACAGACATTCTGCTATACACTCATAAAGAAATACAGAGAGATAGTCTACAAATTGAGAAAAACACAGACATTGAATAGGAAAATTCAGAGAGAGAGCACTAAAATTCATTGTAACACATACTGAAATTCTACTGTTTCATTGAACTTTTTCAGTGATTTTCTTTTGATCCTTTTCAATTCTGAAAACAATAGTTTCTGATTCATTTGGGGTTTTGAAGTGAATTGATTCTGGTTTTGTAAGAGTCAGTTTTTGAAGGTTGATAGAAAATACTGTGTCATTAAGCTGATTTCTTGATCAATTGATTCTACTGGTACTGATTCCTGTTGCTATTGGCTGCTGCTATCCATTGCTTCCTTACTCCTATTTTCTTTTCATTTCCAGGTACACCATTCTATAACTCTGCTGATTGTAATGTTGAAAACTTGAGAAATGAATTGATTGGAGAATTGAAGCATGAACACCCTTCCATTTTTTTTTCTGATTTGCTTTATATTTTACCGTGACCCTTTGTCTAAGTTATCTTTAATTGATTAATTTGTAATTATTGATAGAAATGATAAGAGATTCAATGCTTGATTTTCAGGGCATCTTCATGATTTCCACATAGTTGGAATGACTTTTCGTTTATCATTAATTTTCATAGAGTAGTTGGCCATATAGTTTATAGTATACTTCATTTTAGACTTTGAGCTTGCACCCATGTGTTGTAAGTAATGTTAGACTGTTGGATTGTTACAGTAATGGTTTTGATTATATTTAAAAGTAGTGAGTTGTCTCCTCTTTGTTTGAAATGAATAGTCACTGTTTTGGGGTAATAATCTCATGTTTAAATTGGTTTGAAATGCTAAAGGGGTAATAAGGATATTACTGAAGCAACACCAAATGACAAGTGGTTGATTCTAGTCAAAAATAGATGTAGAAGTTTAAAATGTTCAGTCAATTGTTGTACATACAATTAAACTTCTGCAGAGTCTGTATGATGAAGTTATGGTTGTGATTGTTTCACTTCTTTTGTTCTCTAATACATTAGTTTTTTAATGAATTGGTGGGTTCGAATGTGGTTTAGAAATT
The DNA here is from genome assembly GCA_026770625.1 of Nicotiana glauca. Lineage (NCBI taxonomy): Eukaryota > Viridiplantae > Streptophyta > Magnoliopsida > Solanales > Solanaceae > Nicotiana > Nicotiana glauca. The sequence goes on from MU683408.1 coordinate 182,846, forward strand.
AAGTCCAAATATGGTATCACACTAGTTTTGACATTCAAATAAGGTGTGTGTATCCTTTTGGTCAACATTGAATTGGTGGCATGAATTGGGATAAACACACACGTTGTTAATATTTAATGAATTTACAAGTCTGTTGAAATCACTAGGTTTGGGAAGCTAATCCATAAAAGAGGATTGAAGGATACATTATAAGCATGATGTGGTAACCTGAAAGGAATTACTATTTGGCTTAGTTTTGAATGAGATCTTTGGGTTATTTACTATTTGATTACGGTCCTGATGACCCAATTTATCCCGTCACTCGCTGGAACTAAGGCTCGTCCAGGTCCATTTTCTAATACTCGACCCACATGCATGCGCGATCAGTATTAGTGGGGTTGCATTTCTAGCATTGGGCACCGCTTTCAGGCCCAAATAAGGAAGTGGATCGTGCATTAGTGTTAAGTTAATTTAGGCTTTAACTTTTGGGTAGTTACAACTTTTATAGCCCTTTTAATTAATCTGTCATTCCTTAATCTTCAAGGCGAGTCATGATTAAATAATTTGTAATGAACGGCCCACGCAAATTATCTTAGAAATACTTTAATTGGAATAAATTGAGGTGCATCGTGTCGAATAAAATGGTCAATTACGTGGCCCTCTTTGAATAGTTTCTTAAAAAATATTTAGAACTCGAGGCGCACCGTTTAGCTAATTTCCACGGCCCTCGCAAAGTTAACAACGTGCTAGTTGCTTTAGGCGCGTCTTTTAATAATGTTACCTTCTTAAACTCGGGTGTGCATTTCATGTAACCCAAATCCAAATCCTAAAATATTGAATAGAATGTGTTTCGGATTGCGGGTGCATTTCATGTGACGTGATCCGAAGACACGTTTTAAACGACGTTCAATCTTCCTTAAAATTAATTAAAAGCGGTAAATAATTTAAAATTGCACATAGGTAAAACATATACTAAAATCAGATAGTAAGCCAATAATAACAGTTGAGCGACCGTGCTAGAACCACGAAACTCGGGAATGCCTAACACCTTCTCCCAGGTTAACAGAATTCCTTATCCGAATTTTTGGTTCGCGGACTGTAATATAGCGTCAATTCTTTTCCTTGAGTCGGGATTTGAACCGGTGACTTGGGACACCATAAATCTCCCAAGTGGCGACTCTGAATCTTCAAATAATAAATCCAATTTCGATTGTCCTTTAATTGAAAAAACTCCCTTTATTATTCCCCTTCCGACGTGTAGGTAAAAAAAGGAGGTGTGACATTATGTTAAGAACAAACTCTTTCCGACCAATCAAATTGAAGCGTGACATGGCCGCATTTGATTGGCCAGAACATGTCATGTCACGACCCGAATTTCTCACCCTCAGGAGTCGTGATGGCGCCTACTCGTAGAAGCTAGGCAAGCCAAATTTAGTTACTTTTCCTTTAATAAACAAGCCTTTTAACAAATCCTTCGACAATAATATTTAAACTATGAAAAGTCAACAATAAAAATAAGCGGAAGTCTTCAATTCAAATAGCTAAACAAGATACTGAATCCCAACATAATCTCTACCCAAGAACTGGAGTCACATACTCACGAACATCTAAGAAGTACAAAATACAAAGTTTGAAAGAAACATAAATCTATTTGTCTCGAATACAAGGAGGAAGCAGTCTAAAAGAGAGAATAAGAGAGAGACGCCGGGCCTGCGGACGCCTGCAAGGCTACCTCGGGTCTCACGATACTGAAAACCTGCTTCCGTGCTAATGATGTTGCTGCTGCTCGAAACTTGGACCTGTGCAAAAAGGAACAGAGTGTAGCATCAGCACAACCGACCCCATGTACTGGTAAGTGCATAGCCTAACCCCGGCGAAGTAGTGACGAGGCTAGACTGGACATCACGTAAACCTGTGCAGATATATATACGAGTACAATGAAAAATAGCAAGAACATAACAATTTGAACCGGGGAGGGGAGCATGCTTCAGGGGTAACAGTTAGAAACAAATATCAGAAATAATGGTAAGTACAACTACAGTTTAACTTCTAACAATAATGAAATGGCAAGGCAACTTTCATATTCAACTCATCTCGTTGCAGGCGTGCAACTTGCTCCCATTTTAATATCACTCGTGGTGGGCGTACCACTCGATCCCATCTCAATATATCATATGTGGTAGGCCAACGACTCGACCCCATTTCAATATATCATGTGTGGTAGGCATACCACTCGATCCCATTTCAATATGTATATCATGTGTGGCAGGCGTACCACTCGATCCCATCTCAATATATAATATATGGTAGGCGTACCACTCGATCCCATGTCAATATATCATGTGTGGTAGGCGTACCACTCGATCCCATCTCAATATATCATATGTGGTAGGCGTACCACTCGATCCCATACCATTACAACACAATACTATAGAGAAACACCAACGAGGGATTAAGGTAATATAATAAACTTCCCGGCAAGGGATCAAGACAATATAATAAGCTTCCCGGCAAGGGAACAAAATATCAAATCAACTATCCCGACAAGGGAGATCTAGCTATAACCAAACTTGTTCAATTTCTACTTAACACAATTAATACCAATGCTCAGTCATAACAATTACTTGCTTAGTTTTAAGGGCCTTCAACCAAGTTCTCATAAGCATAATTTAAGAATATAACAATTTAGCAAGTTAAAACTCACGGTCATGCTAGATACCAATGTATAGATACTCGTCACCATGCCTATACATCGTACTCGATCAATTAGCAAATAGCAAGCAAGACTCAACTCCTATTCCCTCAAGCTAGGGTTAAACCAAACACTTACCTCAACTTCTATGGCCAAATCAATCCACAACAACCGCTTTCCCTCTCGAATTCGGCTCCAACTCATTCAAATCTATACAATAATGACTTCATGATATCAATATCTGCTAAACAAATCAAACCCAATGCCTAATTATAGATTTCCAAGCTTTCTTCCCAAAATTTCCAAAATCGACCCCGGGGCCGCATGGAAAATGAAGAAAACGAGTTAAACAATACTTACCCAAGAGGTTTTGGTGAAGAAATGCTCTAACAATCGCCTAGAAGCTTTGGAGAAGAAAGGGTTCGAGTATATTTTGAATGAAACCCGTCACTGTTCTATTTTTAGACTTTTAAAATAATTGGGCAAAATTGCCCTTCGCGTTTGCGGGAGCAAGTTCGCGTTCGCGAAGGGTTGGCTTGATAGACTATCGCATCCGCGATAAGAAGGACGCGGACGCGAAGAGAAAGAATGGGGGTCCAGGGGATTGGCCTACGCGAACGCGTTGGCCTGTACGCGAACGCGATGGGAAGGGGCTGGAGACCTACACGAACATGGTCCAGCCATCGCGAATGCAAAGAAGGAAGGAGGGCTGGGCCCTCAAGACTCGATAACTCTATGCGATCGCGATGAAGGGATGCGAACGCAAAGAAGGGAGAGATCTGAAGCTTCACGAACGCGAAGGAGACATCACGAACGCGATGAAGGAATTTACTGTGCACCTGTTGCATATTTTTCTGCAATTTCACTAAGTTCAAAACCACCCCGAACACCTCCGAAAACACTCCCGAGCCCGCGGGGCTCCCAACCAAACACACACGCTAAATCAACAACATCCTACGAACTTAACCGTGCGATCAAATCGCCAAAATAACATCACGAACGAGGAATCAAACCTCAAAATCACTAGTTTTTCTTCAAACTTCATAAACTTTGAAATTTAGAGTTTTAAGTCCGAAACACGTCAAATGACGTCCGATTTCAACCAAACTTCACAGAAACCTCTTAAAACACATATAAGACCTATACCGGGCGCCGGAACCAAAATACAGTCCCGATACCATCACGTTCTAATCAATTTTTATTTCCATTTTCCTTAATAATTTCAGAAAAATAATTTCTTTTAAAAATTCATTTCTCGGGCTCGGGACCTCGGATTTTGATTCCAGGCATACGCCCGAGTCCCATATTTTTCTACGGACCCTCCGGGATCGTCAAATCACGGGTCCAGGTCCGTTTACCCAAAATATTGACCAAAGTCAAATTTACTAATTTTAATATCAAAATTTATCATTTTTCACATAGAATTCATATTTAAGCTTTCCGGCTACACGCCCGCATTATGCACACAAATCGAGGCAAATTAAAATGAGGTTTTCACGGGCTCGGAAGCACGGAATGAGAAAGAAAAAGGGTCATCACATTCTCCACCTCTAAAACAACTGTTCGTCCTCGAACGGACAAAAGAAAGAAGTACCTGAGTCGGGAAATAGATGAGGATAACGACTCCGCATATCAAACTCAGACTCCTAGATTGATGCCTCAGGAGGCTGACCTCTCCACTGAACACGAACCGAGGGAAAACTCTTAGATCTCAACTGACGAACCTGCCGGTCTAGAATAGCTACCGGCTCCTCCTCATAAGACAAGTCCTTGTCCAACTGGACAGTGCTGAAATCTAACACGTGGGATGGATCTCCGTGATACCTCCGAAGCATGGATATATGAAAAACTGGACGCACGACTGGTAAGCTAGGCGGCAATGCAAGTCTATAAGCCACCTCTCCCACTCCATCAAGAATCTCAAACGTCCCAATGAACCTAGGGCTAAACTTTCCCTTCTTCCCAAATCTTATCACGCCCTTCATAGGCGACACTCAGAGCAATACTCCATCACCAACCATGAAAACTACATCTCGAACCTTACGATCTGCATAGCTCTTTTGCTTGGACTGAGCCGAATGAAGCCTATCCTGAATGATCTTGACCTTGTCCAAGGCCTCCTGAACCAAATCCGTACCTATCAATCGAGCCTCTCCTGGATCAAACCACCCAATCGGAGACCGATACCGCCTACCATATAAATCCTTATAAGGAGCCATCTGGATGCTCGACTGGTAGCTGTTGTTGTAGGCAAACTCCGCTAAAGGCAAGAACTGATCCCACGAACCTCCAAAGTCAATAACACAAGCTCGGAGCATATCCTCCAAAATTTGAATAGTCTGCTCGGACTGACCGTCTGTCTGAGGATGAAACGTTGTGCTCAACTCAACCCATGTGCCCAACTCTCGCTGAACTGCGCCCCAGAAGTGCGAGGTAAACTACGTACTCCAATCTGAAATGATAGATACCGGCACACCATGAAGTCGAATAATCTACCGGATATAAATCTCAGCTAATCTCTCGGATGAATAGGAGACTGCCACATGAATGAAATATGCTGACTTGGTCAGCCTATCAACAATAACCCATATCGTATCGAACTTCTTCCGAGTCAACATAAGTCCAGTAACGAAGTCCATAGTGATCCTCTCCCACTTCCACTCGGGAAGATCAATCCTTTGAAATAAACTACCAGGCCTCTAATGCTCGTACTTAACCTGCTGACAGTTCAAACAACGAGCCACATATGCAACGATATCCTTCTTAATCCTACGCCACCAATAATGCTGCCGCAAGTCCTGATACATCTTTGCGGCGCCTGGATGAATAGAGTACCGGGAACTATGGGCCTCCTCTAAGATCAACTCTCGAAGTCCATCTACATTGGGCACGCAAACTCGTCACTGCAATCTCAAAGCTCCATCCGCATCTAAGGTAACCTGTTGGGCACTTCCATGCTGTACCGTGTCCCTGAGGACACACAAATGGGGATCATCAAACTGCCGATCACGGATACGCCCCAATAATGAAGAACGAGTGACCGTGCAAGCCAACACACGACTGGGCTCAAAAACATCCAGTATCATGAACTGATTGGCTAGGGCATGAACATCCAAAGCAAGCGGCCTCTGATTGATTGGAATATAAGCAAGACTGCCCATACTAGCTGACTTCCTACTCAAAGCATCGGCCACCACATTGGACTTTTCCCGGATGGTATAAAATGGTGACATCATAATCTTTCAACAACTCCAACTACCTCATCTGCCTCAAATTCAACTCCTTCTGCTTGAACAAGTACTGAAGACTCTTTTGGTCAATGAACACCCCACATGCCACGCCATACAAATAGTACCTCCAAATCTTCAAGGCGTGAATAATAGCTGCCAACTCTAAATCATGCACGGGATAATTCATCTCATGAATCTTAAACTGCCTCGAAGCATAGGCAATAACCTTTCCATCCCGCATCAACACTACACCAAGCCTAACACGGGAAGCATCACAATAAACTGTATAAGGCCCTGATACCGTGGGCAAAACCAACACAGGTACCGTAGTCAGACCTGTCTTGAGCTTCTAAAAGCTCTCCTCACACTCGTCCAACCATCTGAACTGAGCACCCTTCTGGGTCAACCTGATCATCGGGGCTGCAATAGATGAAAACCCCTCCACAAACTGACGGTAGTAGCCTACCAATCCCAGGAAACTCCGAATCTCTGTAGCTAATGCTGGTCTAGGCTAGCTCTTGACTGCCTAAATCTTCTTCGGGTCCACCTGAATACCCTCTGCCGATACAACGTGACCCAGAAATGCTACCGAACTCAGCCAGAACTCACACTTGGAGAACTTGGAATATAACTGACTATCCCTCAGAGTCTGAAGGACCACTCTAAGGTGCTGCTCGTGCTCCTCCCGGCTACGGGAGTGCACCAAAATATCATCAATAAAGACTATCACGAACATGTTCAAATATGGCATGAACACTCGGTTCATCAACTCCATGAATGCTGCTAGGGCATTGGTCAACCCAAATGACATGAACAATAACTTATAATGCCCATACCGAGTGCGGAAAGCTGTCTTAGGGACATCGGATGCCCTAATCCTCAGCTGATGGTAGCCCGATCACAAGCCAATCTTGGAAAATACCCTGGCACCCTGAAGCTGGTTGAACAAATCATCTATCCTCGGCAATGGATAATTATTCTTAATCGTTACCTTGTTCAACTGCCGGTAATGTATGCACATCCTCATTGATCCGTCCTTCTTCTTGACAAATAACATTGGCGAGCCCCAAGGTGAAACACTGGGTCTGATAAAACGCTTCTCTAGCAAATCCTGCAACTGATCCTTTAACTCCTTTAACTCCAGCGGGGCCATACGATATGGCAGGATAAAAATGGGCTGGGTGCCCGGAGCCAAATCAATACAAAAATCAATGTCGTTGTCGGGTGGCATACCCGGCAGGTCTGAGGGGAAAACATCTGGAAACTCCCGGACAATAGGCACAGAATCTATAGGAGGAACCTCAGCACTGGAATCACAAACATAGGCCAAATAGGCCAGACACCCCTTCTCGACCATGCGTCGAGCCTTCACGTGCGAAATGAACCTGCGGATAGAATAACCTGGACTGCCCCTCCACTCTAAACGAGGCATATCGAGCAACGCTAAGATCACAGTTTTTCCATGGCAGTCCAAGATGGAGTGATAGGGTGATAACTAGTCCATACCCAAAATGGTATCAAAGTCAACCATATCTAAGAGCAACAAGTCTACACGGGTCTCAAGACCCCCAATCACTACAATACATGCACGATGGACTCGGTCAACCACGATAGAGTTACCCACCGGCGTAGACACATACACAGGAATACCCAAAGCATCACTAGGCATGGCCAAGCATGGTGCGAAATAAGATGAAACATATGAATACGTAGACCCTGGATCAAATAGTACCGAAGCATCTCGATCACAAACCTCGGGCAAGCCCTCCTGAGGTAACCATGCTCACTACACTCGTAGCATCCACACGAATGTTATAGCTGAAGAATCTGAGACTGACCCTGTCGACCTGAATGGCCACCTGAAGTACCATGAGTGACCTGGAGAGCTGACTGAAAGGGCCTAGGAGGATGGCCTCTACCATAAGAACCTTTACCTCCAGACGAGGTACCACTAAATCTGCCTGCATGAAGGGGCCTCTTATCCGACCCATGACCACCTTCATGTGGCAGAACAATCTCAACTCTAGGCCCCTATTGGTCACCTCCTAAAATGTGATCTCACTTCCGGCCTGGGACACTATACCCGACTAACCTTCCACCGTTGGTTGAACCACTGGAAGTAAACCGAATCGAATGACACTCTCTATGAGGCCTACCAATCGGACTAGAAAGTCCTGAAGAACTGGGGTGGCAATGAACCTTTCTGGGACCTGAGCTGGGCCTACCGGAACTACTGGGGCTGGAATCTCCTCCTCAAAATCAACCTGAGGCTCCGCCACTAGGGCTGCTGCTGGGGACTCGAACTACTGAGTGGTAGATGAGGAAGCGCATGTTCTCGCCATCTGTGGAAGAACATAATAGAAATTCAATCGGTACTTGAGAAACAGAATCGCACGACAGGATAGAACAAATGTGAAACTTTTCCTAACTCTGTAGCCTCTGGGGATAAATATAGACGTCTTCATACCGATCCCTCAGACTCTAAGAAGTTTGTCCATGAGTTGTAAGACCTATGTAACCTAGTGCTCTGATACCAACTTGTCATGACCCGGATTTCCCACCCTCAGGAGTCGCGATGACGCCTACTCGTAGAAGCTAGGCAAGCCAAATTTAGTTACTTTTCCTTTAATAAACAAGCCTTTTAACAAATCCTTCGACAATAATATTTAAACAATCAAAAGTCAACAATAATAATAAGCGGAAGTCTTCAATTTAAATAGCTAAACAAGATACTGAATCCCAACATAATCTCTACCCAAGAACTGGAGTCACATACTCAGAACATCTAAGAAGTACTAAATACAAAGTTTAAAACAAACATAAATCTGTTTGTCTCAAATACAAGGAGGCAACAGTCTAACAGAGAGAATAAGAGAGAGACTCCGGGCCTGCGAACGCCTGCAAGGTTACCTCGGGTCTCACGATACTAAAAACTTGCTTCCGTGCTAATGATGTTGCTGCTGCTCGAAACCTGGACTTGTGCAAAAATGCACAGAGTGTAGCCTCAGCACAACTGACCCCATGTGCTGGTAAGTGCATAGCCTAACCCCGATGAAGTAGTGACGAGGCTAGACAGGACATCAGGTAAACCTATACAGATAAATATACGAGTACAACGGAAAATAGCAAGAACATAACAATTTGTACTGAGGATGGGAGCATGCTTCTGGGGTAACAGTTAGAAACAAATATCAGAAATAATGGTAAGTACAACTGCAATTTAACTTCTAACAATAATGAATAGGCAAGGCAACTTTCATATTCAACTCATCTCGTTGCAGGCGTGCAACTCTCTCCCATTTCAATATCACTCGTGGTAGGCGTACCACTCGATCCCATCTCAATATATCATATGTGGTAGGCATACAACTCGATCCCATTTCAATATATCATGTGTGGTAGGCATACCACTCGATCCTATTTCAATATGTATATCATGTGTGGTAGGCGTACCACTCGATCCCATCTCAATATATCATATGTGGTAGGCGTGCCACTCGATCCCATACCATTACAAAACAATACCATAGAGAAACACCAACGAGGGAGTAAGGTAATATAATAAACTTCTCGGCAAGGGATCAAGACAATATAATAAGCTTGCCGGCAAGGGAACAAAATATAAAATCAACTATCCCAACAAGGGAGATCCAGCTATAACCAAACTGATTTAATTTCTACTTAATATAATTAATACCAATGCTCAGTCATAACAATTACTTGCTCAGTTTTAAGGGCCTTCAACCAAGTTCTTATAAGCATCATTTAAGAATATAACAATTTAGCAAGTTACGACTCACAGTCATGCTAGAAACCAATGTATAGATACTCGTCACCATGCCTATACATCGTACTCGATCAATTAGCAAATAGCAAACAAGACTCAACTCCTATTCCCTCAAGCTAGGGTTAAACCAAACACTTACCTCAACTTCCACGGCCAAATCAATCCACAAAAACCACTTTCTCTCTCGAATTTGGCTCCAACTCAATCAAATCTATACAATAACGACTTCATGATATCAATATATGCTAAAAAAATCAAACCCAATGCCTAATTATAGATTTCCAAGCTTTCTTCCCAAAATTTTCAAAATCGACCCCGGGCCCGCTTTGACGAAACACGAGGTTCGGACCAAAAATAAATCCCCCATTCACCCACGAGCCTGAATACATAATTTGTTTTCAACTTCGACCCCAAAATGAGGTCTAAATCAAGAAAATATAGGAAACCCTAACTTTACCCTTTTTCCCCAATTTCTTTAGGTTTAGGATTTCAATAGATGATGATGGAAAATGAAGAAAACGAGTTAAACAATACTTACCCAAGAAGTTTTGGTGAAGAAATGCTCTAACAATCGCCTAGAAGCTTTGGAGAAGAAAGGGTTCGTTTATATTTTTAATGAAACCCGTCACTGTTCTGTTTTTAAACTTTTAAAATAACTAGGGAAAATTGCCCTTCGTGTTCGTGGGAGCAAGGTCGCGTTCGCGAAGGGTTGGCTTGATAGACTATCGCGTTAGCGATGAGAAGGACGCGAACGCGAATGCGAAGAGAAAGACTGGGGGTCCTGGGGATTAGCCTACGCAAACGCGTTGGCCTGTACGCGAACACGATGGGAAGGGGCTGGAGACCCACGCGAACGCGGTCCAGCCATCACGAATGTGAAGAAGGAAGGAGGGTTGGGCCATCAGGACTCGATAACTCTATGTGATCGTGATGAAGGGATGCGAACGCGAAGAAGGGAGGGATCTAAAGCTCCGCGAACGCAAAGGAGACATCGCGAACACGATAAAGGAATTTACTGTGCACCTGTTGTAGATTTTTCTGCAATTTCACTAAGTTCAAAACCACCCCGAACACCTCCGAAACACTCACGAGCCCTCGAGGCTCCCAACCAAACACACACGCTAACTCAATAACATCCTACGAACTTAACCGTGCAATCAAATCGCCAAATGAACATCACGAATGAGTAATCAAACCTTAAAATCACTAGTTTTTCTTCAAACTTCATAAACTTTCAAATTTAGAGTTTTAAGTCTGAAACATGTCAAATGACGTTTGATTTCAACCAAATTTCACAGAACACATATAAGACCTGTACCGGGCACCAAAACCAAAATACGGGCCCGATACCATCACGTTCTAATCAATTTTTATTTCCATTTTTCTTAACAATTTCAGAAAAATAATTTCTTTTAAAAATTCATTTGTCCAGCTCGGGACCTCGAATTTCGATTCTGGGCATACATCCGAGTCCCATATTTTTCTACGGACCCTCAGAGACCGTCAAATCACGGGTCCAGGTCCGTTTACCCAAAATATTGGCCAAAGTCAAATTTACTCATTTTAATATCAAAATTTATTATTTTTCACACATAATTCATATTTAAGCTTTTCGGCTACGTGCCCGGACAGCGCACACAAATCGAGGCAACTAAAAATGAGGTTTTCAAGGCCCCGGAAGCACGGAATGAGAAAGAAAACAGGTGATGAGCCTTTGGATCGTCACTTGCACACGTGGCACGATTTCATTAGCCTTTTAGTGTGACTTGGCATGCCTTGTCATTTTGACACGTGGCATGATACTATTGACTCTTCCATTTGACTTGCCGCGCCACGTCAGTTGACACGTGGCATCAAACTGGACTTCTAGGAAGATGACATTTTGGGCCTAATGAAGTGGGTTCATCACTTTAGCCCAACTAAATGGGCTAGCCCAATGTATTAAGACTTATTTATTTAATCCATATATATTGGACTTATATTTAATTCAATTATGTTAGCCCATAATATTTAATTGGACCAATATATCTTGAATTTAAAATAGTCTAAATTATTTTATGGTAATTTTAATAAAATTTGTATGCCTACAAATGCCCCCTACTTCAAGACTTATCGAGATGTAAATGTGTCCAACTTAAAAGATGAGGCTTGAAGTACCATTTTTAGCTAACTACAATTTAAACTTTCCAATCATTTTTTTTGGAAAGTTTATTTATGAAATTAACGTGGCTCACAACTTCAAATTCAATCATTAGGCACCAACGTTTGAGAAAGAGTTTCCAATCCAAATTAAGGTAACTTTCCACTGTCTCTCACAATTTGAGTCCTATTTGGATAGAAAGTGCACGGTGTATCACAATTTGAGTTCAATTTGGAGTAGAAAGTTTATGGTGTAATTCAAATTCTATTTGGAGTAGACAGTGTTCGGCTGCCTGTACACCTGATCCCACATCGGTAGTTACTGCTCACAAGTCGTCCTTTACACACCTATCTAAATCCCATGCTTATGTGATTGTTGAGCATCAATTCGCAGTTTAATCAAGTCGTTTGAGAAACTTTTGTGGACTCAACAGTATTAACGCAAAGGTAATTTCTTTTCTTTTCTTATGCTTTTCTTCTTTTGTTGTCTATTTTTTGTAGGAGTAACTTCGTCAAACTACGAAGTCCTTTAAAAGTTCGAGATGAAGACCTTTAAGAGTTCGTGATGAAGATCTTTAAAATTTGTGGCGAAGACCTTTAAAAGTTCGCGCAATGATCCTTAAAAGCTCGTGGTCAAGACCTTTAAAAGTTCGCGGTGAAGATCTTTAAAAGCTCGCGGTGGAGACCTTTAAAAGCTCGCTGTGAAGATCTTTAAAAGTTCGCAACGAATACCTTTAAAATTTGCGGAGAAGACCTATAAAAGTTCATGTGAAGACCCTTAAAAGCTCGTGGTCAAGATCTTAAAAGTTCGCGGTGAAGATCTTTAAAAGTTCGGGCAATGATCCTTAAAAGCTCGTGGTCAAGACCTTTAAAAGTTCGCGGTGAGGATATTTAAAAGCTCGCGGTGGAGACCTTTAAAAGCTCGCAATGAAGATCTTTAAAAGTTCACGACGAATACCTTTAAAATTTGCGGGGAAGACCCACAAAAGTTTGTGCGAAGATCCGTAAAAGCTTGTGATAGAAATCCTTAAAAGTCGGCAGCGGGGACCCTTTAAAATTTGCCACAAGCACCTTTAAAAATTCAAAATATGCACCTTTTAAAAGTTCAGAACGAAAACCTTAAAAATCCGAATGCCTTTAAAATTCGAGATGAACACCATTTAAAAATTCGGATGCCTTTGAAAGTTCGAGACGAACACCTTTAAAAGTTCACCTCGGAAACCTTTAAAAATTCGGGTGCCTTTAAAAGTTCGAGACGAACACCTTTAATAGTTCGCAATGAAAACCTTTAAAATTCGGATGCCTTTAAAAGTTCGAGACGAACACCTTTAAAAGTTCACCACGAAATCCTTTAAAAATTCGGATGCCTTTAAAAGTTCGAGATGAACACCTTTAAAAGTTCACCACGAATACTTTTAAAAATTTGGATGCCTTTAAAAGTTCGAGACGAACACCTTTAAAAGTTCGTCATGAAAACCGTTAAAAACTCGGATGCCTTTAAAAGTTCGAGATGAACACCCTTAAAAGTTCTCAACGAAAACTATTAAAAGAAGTCCGACACAGACATCCCCCTTTTTTTTAACGCAGAAGGTGGACTTGGAGACCAACAAACTTGAAGGTTTGACGAACCTGAAGACACAGAGAATCCCTAGACCTCAATGCAAATACTTGACATCCTCTTAAAATCAGCCCATTGAAGATATCACTTTACCATTGAGGGTTGACCCTTTAAATCAAACAAGATCAAAGTTCAACAGGAGGATGGTGTTTCAGCTTGATTTTACATTCCTTCATACTTCATTTGAACAACAATTGGGGCAATATGTATCTTTTGAACTTATGCGACTGAACTTAGAATGAAACTCTAAGCTGCGTACGTACCTCGGCAAAGAGGATCAAGTCATACCGTAGTTCAGACTGGGTGATTTTTTTTATCTTTTTTTATTTTTTATGTCCTAACTTTTTCCTAGGCTGCCTCTTTCGAAGTTTTCAACCTAGCGGACTTTTTTTTTTTGCGTCCTAACTTTTGCCTAGGCCGCCTCTTTCAAAAATTTCAACCTAGCGGACTCTTTTTTATTTTATTTTATTTTATTTTTTTATATAGGGGGGTACACAATTTAGGCTCATGCAGTCCAGGGGTGTAGCAACATGCAATTTAGGCTCGTGCGTCAAGGAGCGTTGCAACTTCAAGGATAATACTTCTTCAGAAACTTGCCATTGACAGGGCCGATTCTCATACCATCTGCTTCAACCAGCTTGTAAGCCCCACTTAAGTAAGCTTCTTGTATGACATATGGCCTATCCCATTTTGAAGTGAACTTCCCTACAGGCTTATGTGAAGTAATTATGGGTCTTTGTACGTCAAGGACTTGATCTCCTACTTGAAAGGATCTCGGGCGAACTCTTTTATTGAAGGCGCGAGATAATCGAGCTTGATAACATTCAAGACTCTGTTAAGCTTCCAATCTCTTTTCATCAAGAGCTTCAAACTCTGCTAATCGAATTCGAGCATTATCTTCATCAGTGATCCCTTTTTGAATAGCCAGTCGTAACGAAGGTAGTTGACACTCAAGTGGCAAGACGGCTTCGACTCTATAAACGAGCGAATAAGGAGTCGCCTGTGTTGGCGTGTGGTGAGTCATCCTATATGCCCATAGAGCTTTTTCCATACGGTCATTCCAACCTCGTTTGGATTTGGAGATGACTTTCTTTAATAAATTGCATAGAGTCTTGTTGAATGCCTCAGCTAGACCATCGGCGGCAACATTGTACATTGAAGAGTTATGTTGCTTGAAGCCAAAAAGATCACAAATCCTGTTCATACGCCTATTGTCTAATGGCTTTTCATTATCCATTATTATGTAACAAGGAATGCCAAAGCGATAAATAATATTTACTCAGATGAAACTTGCAATATTTTTCTTCTTTACTTCCTTAAGAGCAACAACTTCAGCCCATTTTGAGAAGTACTCAGTTGCAGCCAAGATGTATAGCTACCCACCATAGGAATTTGGTAGTGGTCCAACAACATCCAATCCCCAAGTGTCAAACGGCCGGGATGCAACAGTTGGGTGCAACACTTCAGGAGGTTGATGAATAAAATTCGAATGGAATTGACAAGCCTTGCATCTTCGAGCATAGTCCAATCAATCTTTTACCATCGTTGGCCAATAGTATCCTATCCTTTTTATATGGAAGTGGAGCTTTGGTCCAGACTGGTGTGACCCACATACCCCATAATGTGCCTCTTGCAAAGCTTGGAGAGCTTCTTCTTCTCCTAAGCATCGCAAGAGTACTCCCTCAAACGACCTTCTATATAGAGTATCCTTGTAGTAAAGGAAGCGAGGTGCACGACGACGGATTTCAATCCTTCTCCTTGGATTTTTTTGGACGTATCCCATAGTATAAGTAGTCTATAATAGGTTGTCACCATTCTTCTTTCTCAGCTTCAGAAACAGCAACAAGATGCTTGAGTTCATTTTCTTCACCTTCAGCCTCATTTGGCAGTGGTACTACCCATTTCTGGCAGACGGTAACTTGCGCTTGATCAGGCAGGGCTAATGATGAAGCTAGGGAAGCTAAAGCATCAGCCTTCTTTTTTTTCCTTAGCACATGCTGAATAGTCAAATCACCAAGCCACCCCATCAACTTTTTACCGTAATCATGATATGGGCGTAGTTCAGGCTTCTTAACCTCATAACTACCCAAAAACTGATTGACCACTAACTGGGAGTCACCAAAGGCTTGCAATTGCAATTGCTTCATATCAATGGCCATTTCAAGCCCAAGTATTAATGCTTGATACTCAGCAACATTGTTGGAACAGAGTTGTGCTAAAGTGAAGGAGTATGGCAAAACTTCACCTTGGGAGTGATGAATACTACGCCATCCTCGGCTTCCCCACGATGCGCAGCACCATCAAAGTATATCTTCAATGGAGGTTGAACTTCAACGACCATTGCATCCTCATCATGTAGTTCATCAGTTAGCTCCCAGTCATCAGGTATCGGGTGATCTGCCAAGAAGTCCGCTAACGCTTGTCCTTTCATAGCCTTTTGAGGGATGTACACAATTTCAAATTGTTGAAATTGGAGGTACCACCTTGCTAATCGATCACTAAGGACACGTTTTGACATCACAAACTTGAAAGGATTCGCTCTAGAAACCAAACGAACGACATGGGCTACTTCAACTTTTGGATTAAGAAGACTAGCGCCAAACATAACTTTTCAATTGGCGAATAATTCAGCTCATTTGGTGTCATCATCCTACTCAAGTAGTAAAGAGAGTTTTCTTTCCCTTCACTATTTTCTTAGGCCAACAGTGCTCCAACAGACCTTTCTTGTATCGCAATGTATAGTATCAATGGCTTTCCAGGTATAGGGGCTGCCAAAACGGGAGGCTTCATCAAGTAGGATTTAATGCTTTCAAAGGCATTGCTACATGCTTGGTCCCATTTGAATGGAACAACTTTCTTCATGAGGCGACTAAATGGTTGGCACCTTCCAGCCAGGTTTGATATGAATCTTCTAAGGTATGCTAGCTTTCCTTGTAGACTTTTCAATTCATGGATATCTCAAGGCTCAGGCATTTTCAAGATGGCATCGACTTTGGCTTGATCAATTTCGATCCCTCGATGTCGGACAATGAAACCAAGGAACTTTCCATAAGTAACTCCAAAGGCACATTTCAATGGATTCATCCTAAGTTGGTACCTCCGGAGCAATTCAAATACCATCCTCAAGTCTTTCATGTAGTCGCCCTTCTCTCTTGATTTTACCACCAAGTCGTCAACATAGCATTCGACATTCTTGTGGAGAAGATCGTCGAAAATATTTTGCATAGCCCTTTGGTAAGTAGCACCAATGTTCTTCAAGCCAAAAGGCAGTACCTTCTAGCAATAAATACCCTTTAGGGTACGGAATACAGTAAGCTCTTCATCTTTTGGTTCCATACGTATTTGGTTATAGCCCAACGAACCGTCCATGAAAGACATTGTCTCGTAACCAGTAGTAGCATCGATCATCAGCTCTAGAATAGGAAGCGAAAATTCATCTTTCGAACATGCATTGTTGAGATCTTTAAAGTCAACGCACACTCGAAACTGGACATTCTTCTTCCTTACAAGGACAATACTTGAAACCCATGTTGGGTATTTAACTTCACCAATAAAGCTAGCTTCGATGAGTTTGTTGACATCAGTTTAAATCGAGGGGACCAAGTCCAGCCTAAAATGCCTTTGGGCTTGTTTAATAGGGAGAACACCATTTTTGACTGCAAGGTGATGGACTGCTACTTTCGGGTCCAAGCCAGACATATCTTTGTAACTCCAAGCAAAGACATCCCTGAACTCTTTGAGTAACTCAATATAAGTGCTCTCTTCATCAGCTTCTAGTAAAACACTTAGGTAGGCGGGTCTTGGCTCTTCATCGGTGCCAAGGTTCACTTCTTTTGAGGCATCAACTGTCGTCTTCACTCATTCTTCAAGTTTAGGTGGAGAATCTTTTGCACCTTCATCTTCTTGAGGGTCCCCATCATTTAAGGATATGTGATAACACGGTGAAACATGCTCCAATTCTGCATTATCCTCTATCGAAGACGAAACACCATTCTCGCCTTGTACAGTGACATGATACAAAAAACCTACACTTTCTTCATCTTCGTCACGTTCCTTAGTGTAGACCACAGTATATGGCTTTACCTTCAGTACTTCTTCACAAGAAACCACCAGTTTTGTTTGTTGCCTCATTTTAGAAGGAACCAAACTTTGGAAATCCTTATAGATCTCCTAAATTTTAGGTGAAACGGGTGTTCTTGTATTTCGATTATTTATCTAGAACTTATTCCCCTTCTTTAATGGACCCAATCTCTCAAATACAGAAGTTCTCACAGTTGATTTTCCAAGCCGGTCAAAGACAGAAGGCCTGTTAGAAGCGACAGATTCCTCTTCTACACTGATATAATTGCTACTCACCCTTCTTATTGAGATGCGCACTGGTGACATTTGCTTGTATCCCAGACCTTCACGTGGTTGCCTCATTGCAGCTTCTGATGGGAGCTTCCCTAACTTTGACGGCTCCTTGGGATTGTATCCAGCTTTTGCATATAGTTTGTAAGAGTTAGGATAAAAACCTTCATCTATTCTCTTTGTAGGGAGTGCCACATTCTACAAACGATTTTGGGCTACAAACCCTGCAAGCGGATTTGAGGACAACTTTACTGCCTCAATTCGTTTTACCGAAAGAGTTAACTCCCTTAGCATCTTGGTTTGGAGATTATATGATTCGCCCTCGTCTTTCTTCCTTTTAGGGACGTATTGGAGCACGGGACTTACTTTCTTTCCATAAGACGCAATACCCCCTTTATGAGATTTATTCACGTTGGCGGGTACCTCCTCAGTAACAACTTTGGCTTTACCAATAGTCACCTCAGCTCTTTTAGTTATGGGTTCGTCATTATTGCTTTTCATACCATCATCAACTTTTAGCTCCTTCACAATGCGGTTCTTAAAGTAAAACTTTGCATCGGCGAAGTGTGACTCAGCCTCAGTAAATGGCTCATCATCAGCAACTACCGTCTTCTCGACTTCACCCTCGTAGTATTTTAAACATTGATGGTAGGTAGAAGGAACAACTTTATTCTCATGTATCCAAGGCCTCCGAAGCAAAACATTGTATGAAGTCTTCGTGTCGATCACATGCAGCCATGCACTTGATTGCATATCTTCAATAGTGATCCCCAGCCTAATCGCGCCTATGACTCTTTGCCCTATTGGTTGAATCCTTGGATCATCACACGGCTTTCTGAGAGTTCTTTCATGGGAATACCAAGTTCTTTCACAGCGTGGATTGACAAATGTTCACTGAGGATCCTCCATCAACCAAAATTTGATTTATCCTTTCATCGCGCATATAGCCAACCAGGTACAATGGGCGGTTATAAGGAGTGTCACCTAGTCGTCATTTGTGAACGTGACCTTTTCCTCACAAGCATTAATTTCTTGAGGAGTGGACTCGATGGGATTTTTTGAAGATGGTGCCAATGGTAGGTCATCACTCTTTTCTTCCCCTTTGTCAGCGTGGCAACAAGAGGCATCAATGCCCTCATGGGAAATCTTCGTGCGGAACCAACTTGGTAAAAACTCCTCCAACGTCACTGGATTTCGTGGCTTTTGAGGGTGGTGCATCTCCACTTTTGCTTTCTTCAAATGTCTAACTGGATTCTTTTTCATTGGTCTTTTTACCATCATCTTCCTTTTTGGTTTTTCCACTGATTCTTTTTGTGAACTCCTTTTGTGGCACCTACAACGAGTCACATAATTCATCCGGACTGAATGAACCAAAGGTTATAGAGACTTGGTTTGTGCTTGCTTTCTCATCTTCAAGCACGATCTTCTTTTCACGAGCCAAGTCCATGACTTTATCCTTGAAGACAAAACACTTCTCCAAAGGGTGGCTTACCAGTCGGTGATATTTGCAGCAATTTCGGTTATTTGTTTTCCCAGCTTCATTTGGTTGCTTCATCTCTGGAAGATCAATGAGATTTAACTAGAGAAGTTCTTCGAAAATGGCTGGCACATCAGAATCCAGGAATGGGTACTCTTTCTCCTGCATTTCTTTTAGAGTCAACTTTCCACTTGGCTTATCTTGAAAAGAAGTGGATATCATACTCAGCTTCTTGCTCACCTTCGTCGTGAACTTCATAGGTGACGTATTGACATTCATATCTTCTTTGCTTTAAGACTTGGGCACGAACTTTAACCATTTCCTGACTTTTTGCTTGTCATTCACTTTGCGAGGTTCATAGATGGGCAGCCTTTCATATCCAACAGAGGCCATGCTCAATTCCATGTCATGGGCACGAGTTGCAAGTTCTTTAAATGTGCCAGGCTTGATACCTTGAAAGATGTAGTGCAATCCCCAATGCATGCCTTAGATGCACATCTCTATACCTGAAGCTTCGCTAAGCCTATCTTTGCAGTTGAGGCTTGCATTCCTCCAACGATTAATAAAGTCGAAAACTGGTTCCCCCTTTCGTTGATGAGTATTTGTAAGTTCTATCATACTCACGGTATGTCTCATACTATAAAAGCGATTGAGGAACTCTTGCTCTAGTTGATCCCAACTATCGATAGATCCAGCCTCGAGGTCCATATACCAGTCAAAAGCATTTCCTTTTAGCGAGCGGACAAATTGCTTGATAAGGTAATCTCCATAAGTCCCAGCATTGTTGCACGTCTCCACGGAGTGAGAAATATGTTGCTTTGGGTTACCTTTACCATCAAACTATTGAAATTTTGGAGGTTGATAGCCAGCAGACATCATCAACATATCGACCCTTTTAGTGTACGACTTTGCATATGTAAGAGAGGATTTGGCAGCAACTTCATATTTGTTCTTAATGGTTCCTTCGATGAACTCCTTTAGTTGATCGATTGGAATCATCCCTTCAGATGAGATAGGGATAGCCTTAGTGAACGCTGCTTGTCTTGGAGGAGAGTCACTCTCTAGAACTTCTGGGAGCTTGCCGGGTGCATAGGTAGATTCTTCTTCCATTAAGATTCCCACCCTGTCTGTTAACTTGTCTATTCTAGCCTCTTGATTTTGCATGCATTTGGTCAAACCAGCGATTACTTCCGTCAAGTTTTCCAACTACTCCTCCATAGATGAAGTGTTTGTCACCATGGCTTGCATGACTGTCGTGAATGACAAAGAATAGCATGGATTTTCACACAGATTGATCCTTGATTGGCTCGCACTCTATGGTGTAAGTGGGGAGGATCCATCACTCGAAGCAACATCATCTTCCTTCACAACTAATTGCTTGGAGCCAGAGAGGTCAAGCAGAGCAAGAGTTTTCTTGATCTTTTTAGCAATATCGATTCCTCCTTCAGATGTGTTTGTGGAATATGTTGCTCCTTTTGAGGATAAAGATCCGCAAACAGGGGTTGATGCGGACGGCACTTAGGGTGCTTGTTGTCCTCAAGATCTTGCTTTGCTCCCCATGACTGGTCCGAAGCTTCTAAAGGTGGCATCGAGGATGCTTTCCACATCAGCATAGAACCTGGAGTTAGCAGCCTTAGTGGATGTTGATCTGGAGTTGATTTTCTTCGAAGCCATTTCAATGTACTTGAGCTTTGGTGATTGAAAAGTTGAGACGAGAGGTAGAGATTGTCCCACTAGGCGTGCCATAATTTGTAGACAATAAATTTGCGTCGAGAAAATAAAATCAAGACCGAAAATATCGCAACAATCATAGTGTTTATTTTGAATATTTGAGTGTTACAATCTCTATGAATCCTCTGATTCTTCTTTTCAATAATAAATAAATTCAAGGGCCTTTGAGCTTGATCTTGAATTTGTAGTTGTCGCCACGAACGATGATCTTGTTCTTGAGCTTTAGCTTGATTGCTTGAACTTGACCTTGATTTGTTCTTCGTTCTTGAGCTTGAACTTGGTTTGTTCTTTGTTCTTGAGCTTGAACTTGATTTCTTGAAGCTTGAAACTTGTGGAGGAATTTGCAGCGTTTGATCCACGAGCTCTTTCTTGCTTCTTGTTATAACTTTTGGTCTCTTTTCTGAGTTATGAAGACCCTTATTTATAGTTGTGGAAAGGAAGAGTTATGATAAGAATAAACTCTTTCTGACCAATCAAATTGAAGTGTGACATGGCCGCATTTGATTGGCCAGAACATGTCACTTGCATACGTGCCACGATTTCATTGGCCTTTTAGTGTGACTTGGCATGCCTTGTCATTTTGACACGTGACATGATACTATTGGCTCTTCCATTTGACTTGAGACGCCACGTCAGTTGACACGTGGCACCAAACTGAGCTTCTAGGAAGATGACATTTTGGGCCTAATGAAGTGGGTTCATCACTTTAGCCCAACTAAATGGGTTAGCCCAATGTATTAAGACTTATTTATTTAATCTATATATATTGGACTTATATAATTAATTCAATTATATTAGCCCATAATATTTAATTGTACCAATATATCTTGAATTTAAAATATAGTCCAAATTATTTTATGGATTTAATTTTAATAAACTTTATAGGCCTACAGTTAGTCTTTTTTCATGTAGTGTTTCTTAATTAATATCCGAATGTAATAACCCGACCGGTCGTTTTGAGCCCCAGTGCGCCGTTCAATAGTCTGAGGCCATGAGCAGCTTCATTTCAAGTGTTATGACTAGTACGCATGGTCGGAATTGAATTTCGGGAAGTCCAGAGTTGATTTGGAAAGAGAATTCTTATTTCGGAAGCTTAAAGTTGAAAGAATGAACTAGGATTGGAATTTTGAGTAAACGACCTCGGAATCGGGATCTAAAGGTTCCAGCATGTTCGTATGATAATTTCGGACTTGGGCGTATGCCCGGATTGGGTTTTGGATAACCCGGGAGCGTTTTGGCGCCTATTGTGGGAGTTAGCAGTTTGGAAGAAAGTTCTTAAGTTTGGATTGAAGTGCATTTCAGTGTTATCAATGTCCGTTTGGGATTTTGAGACTGTGAATAGCTTCGTATGGTGATTCCGGAGTTGGGGGCGCGATCGGAAGTGAATTCGGAGGTCCGTAGGTCATTTTGAAGCCATTTGGCTAAAGATAAAAATTTGAAGGTTTTTGAGAAGTTTGACCGGAGGTTGACTTTTTGATATTGGGGTCAGAATCCAATTCCAAAATTTGGAGTAGGTCTATAATGTCAAATTTGATTTGTGTGCAAAATTTGAGGTCAATCGTACGTGATTTGATAGGTTTAAACATCGTAAATAGAAGTTTGAAATTCTAAAGTTCATAAAGCTTGAATTGTGGTGTAATTCATGATTTTAGCGTTGTTTGATATGATTTGAAGCCTCGAGCAAGTCCGTAATGTGTTTTGAGATTGGTTGGTTTGTTTGGTTGGGGTCCCGGGGGGCCTCGGGTGGATTTCGGATGGTTAACAGATCAAAATTTGGAATTTGGGAAGGCTTGAGGTTGTTGCTTCTGTCATAACCGCATCTGTGGTTCTTGGACCGCAGATGCGGTCGAAATCTCGCAGAAGCAAAAAGGGGCCAGGCCCAAGGAAATAGTAGAAGCGGCCCAGGGACCACAAAAGCAGTTCCTCTTAAACGGCCCCCAGACCGTAGAAGCGGCCCAGCTCCCCTTGCCCAAAGCCGCAGAAGCGGCCATCAACCGCAAAAGTGGTATTCACAGAAGCGGAAAATGCACCGCTGAAGCAAAAAATGTTGGGCAGTAGGCTTGTTTTAAAATCGTGATTGGGAGTTCATTTCTCTCATTTTTCATGGCTTGGGGCGATTGTTGGAGAGCTTCAAAGAGGGATTCTCGTCTGCTATGCTAAGGTAAGTGATTCCCACCCATTTTTTAGTTGAATACATTAATTATGTATGGATTTAGGATTTAGAAATTTTAGAAAATGGAGGTTTTTGGTGGAAACCTAGAAAAATTATATTCTTGGGATTTAGCCACGGATTGAGCATGGAATTAGGAGTAAATTATATATTGGAGCTAGAGAAGCCATGAGTAAACTTTATCTTCGAAAAATTTTGGGATTCCGGGCACGTGGGCCCGAGGGCGTTTGGGTCGACTTTCCAATCGGAGTTAGGAATTGCTATAAATTAGTTTGTAATGAATACTTGAGCATATATTAATGGATTTGCGTAACCGTTGGCTAGTCTTGGAGTGTGGTGCATCAATTGGAGTCCTCGGAAGGGCGTGGAATGCCGGTTATGAGTCTTCGGAGCGAGGTGAGTCTCCTTTATAACCTTGTAAGAGGGAATTGTCCCCATAGGTAAAATAATTGATTATGTGCTCCTATATATGGAGGGCTACGTACGCACGAGGTGACGAGAGTCCGTGCGTAGCTACTATTATGCTATTGTCCGGGTAGTTAGGACCCATCAGCATGTTATACTTGGATTAATTATGAACCTATTGATAACTTGAATTTTTTTAAATCACCTTTGATTAGTAAATGAATTTAAAAAGAGACTAAACATCATTTCCTGAATTGTTAAATAGAGAAATTGCCTTAATTGGATAAATATCCCCGATAAATTCTTAATCGGCTATTTGAGCATGTATTTTATATGTACCAGCGTCGCATGCGTGATTCGCGAGCAGGGTATGTGTTTATTTATGGAATAGGCCGAACGCCTCGGCAGATTAAATAGATGCATCTATTAGTTCGGGCCGCTCGACCCTCGGTAGTGCACAGTTTACATTCCTGTTGAATCGGGCCGTCGCCTCGGTGTGATTTGCGCATGTTATTTGTCGTTTGGAAATTTTCAAATGTGAAATTTGCCCTTCGTGGCTTGAGATAAATTGATAATATAATAAATAATAAACCTTGGAAGCCCTTGATTAATTGTTGAAGGTGTTTACCTATTTTCTGGCTTCACGAATTAGAACTACTATATAAATCCATGATTATCCTCACATTTATAGAATATTGTTAATTGACCTCTAGTGAGTGTCGAAGTTGGCCATCTCGTATCTACTTCTTCGAGATTAGGCGGGATACTCATTGAGTACACGTTGATTACATACTCATATTACACTTCTGTGCATTTTTGTTGCACAGGTGTATGTACCCTAGCAACCTACTGGGCGTAGCAGCACGGATGACTCTGAGACTAGGAGAGCTGCATTGTTCGAGACGACCCGCAGCTAGTATAGTTCTGTCATGACCCGGATTTCCCACCATCGGTATCGTGATGGCTCCTACTCGTGGTAGCTAGGCAAGCCAACTTATTTACCCTTTCATTACTAGACAATTACTTTAACAGTTTACAACATCAATATAGAACCTGAAATTTAATAAGAACAATAACGGAAGTCTAATTTTTAAATACGAATCAAAATGCGGAACAGTCAATCATAGCCTCTACCCAAGATTTGGTGTCACAGTACTCACGAACTACTAAGAATATACTAAATACAATGGTCTGGAAGAAATATATAAGCTGTCTGTCTCGAAAAAAATGAGGCAACAGTCTAAAAGAGAGCGTAAAGAAGAGACGCCGGGCCTGCGGACGCTTGTAAGGCTACCTCAGTCTCGTGAAAATGAAAACCTTCTCCCGCACTAATGCTGTTGCTGCTCCTCAAAACCTGGACCTGTGCAAAAATGCAAAAAAGTGTAGCATCAGCACAACCGACCCCATGTGCTGGTAAGTGTCTAGCCTAACCCCGGCGAAGTAGTGACGAGGCTAGACTGGACACCACATAAACGTGTGCAGTAATAAATATACAACGGGATATCGAATACAAGGCAATTAATAACATGGGAGGGGGAGACATGCTATGGGGAGATACAATATCAACAGTAATCCCAAACAAACTAGAACAACTTAGATTCACATTGAACAAGAAATCAATACTCAATACAAACACATGGTATCAATAACTGGTGCGGCGTGCAACCCGCTCCACAATTATCACCGTTGCGGCGTGCAACCCGCTCCACAAATATCACTGTTGCGGCGTGCAACCCGACCCATAAATACCACTATTGCAGCGTGCAACCCGACCCATACCATTTACCAGGTATCACTGTTGCGGCGTGCAACCCGACCCATACCTTTTATCAGGTGTCACTGTTGCGGCGCGCAACCCGACCCTCATATATCATTGTTGCGGCGTGCAACCCGATCATAAACATTATTGTTGCGGCGTGCAACCCTCTCCTCAATATCATTTAACGGTCTGACTCCTCAAACAACAGTCACTATTAAGGTACATAACAATAAGCAAACATTTGACAAAAATCCCGGCAAGGGAGAGAAACCAACAAGTTCAACCAAACGTCGTGGCAAGGGAATAATAAATAACGCTTTCTTTTTCTTACTTTTCTTATCTTATAATTCACTCTACCATTTTGAGCCAACGCTCCAAAGAATCCAGTCATTTTATATACTTTCAATATTCGTTTCACAATTCGAGCCAATGCTCCCAGGAATCAAATAATTATTTTACCGTTCACATGTTATACACAACATATAGAATTTCTCCAATAAACACGGAGTTCACAACCAATTCATGGTAATCACATTATAAGGACTCACGGTCATGCTAGACACCGATGCATAGATACTCATCACCATGCCTATACATCTTACTCGTTCACCTAGAAATTAGCAACAAGACTCAACTCCTATTCCCTCAAGCTAGGGTTAAACCAAACACTTACCTCAAAGCCTTGAAATCCACTTAATCCTCAACTATCGCTTTAAGTTTAAAGTAAAAAAAAAACAATTTCACGTTTAAGCAATGCTAAATTAAGTCACTGAAACTACAAACTAAAGAAACAAAATAAGAAAGAAGAAAATCTGACAGCAGGATAACATAAGCTTCATTTCCTCTTCAAATAAACAAACCACAGACTGTTTTTACATGCTTGGATCAAGGATAAGTACCTGGTGAATCAGAAGAAACAAAGCAGGGATGATCAGAGTTCAAGCAGCAGTAGAGGTGAAGCAAAGATCAGCCTCAAACCCAATATAACAGTAACTAAAACCAAACAGCTTCTAACACCAGCTTCTAACAGACTTGAATTTGATTTATAAATCCCAAACTCGAGTTAAAACAAAGCTATAAACACCAAGTTCGACTCAAGATCAGTTTTCAGGGACTAACTCTAATTGCTCTCAAATCTTCTTATGAGTTCTATAGCCTGATATTTCAGCCCTCAAACTCTCAAATTTCAGACTCTTCTTTTCAATATTTCGGCGTGTTCAAGCTGTTTCTCTGTATACCTATGTGTCAAAACTCTCAAATTTTTTCAGAGTTCAAAAACTGTCAATTTTCAGAATGTTCAAGACCCCGTTCTCTGGATTTCTATGTTTTTCCCCCAGATTTCAGAGTGTTTCTCCCTCTCAGATTTTCAGAGTGCTTCTCAATGTATATGTATTTCTGTATGTATGGTAGAGTGTTTTCAATGTCTTCTCCTCAATGCCTGATTTTACAGCCTCTTAAATAAGCATCCAACTGAGTGGATTCCCCACTAGTAGTTCAGCTTTTTAAATTTGAAAATACCCACTAAATCAGTGATTTTAATTAATTAAGCTATGGTACCCCCTACCCAAGTTAGGGGCCCCTAAATCGAACCCCTAGCTACTGTTAATTACCCCCCTTAAAATCCCCTGTTAATGACCCTAAAAACAGACCAAAACATGGGTTAAATTGACCCCAAATTGATTTAGTGGGTCTGTACAGCCTGGGTATTGGGCATCAAATTTTAATTGTCCAAATACAATTTAGAGAGTAGGAGGATAGCAAAGCATGTCGAATTTTAATCGGACCAAAGCTAAAAAGAAACAAACAAATTATCTAAACGAAACTAAAGAAGCTAATAACTAACATTAATCCTAAGTTAAAAGAACCAAATAGAGATAATTCAAGTAACAAAGAAGAAATAGATGAAAAATAGAAGAAGATATGATAATGAACGGAATGGGAATACACACTGGACTTACATATTAAACCAGGCGAAAGGAGGTTTACCGGTTCAATCTCGACCTCGTGACTGACCTTCTGATTAAATCACCAAATAAGGTCAATCACTTGTTCTTTGTCAAAAACAAGTGAAAGACCTTATTTGAGTGACAAAATCAGTCTTAAAACTCCCGGAGCCTCAGGTTTTGGACTTGGGTTTTAGGACTCAAACTTCTGGATTTGAAATTCGAGTAGACCGGGCCATGTTCGAAGGAAAAAGTTAGGGCTTGTGGTAGAGGAAGGTGAGGGAATTATGGGGTATTGATTTGGGACGGTTTGGAGGTGGTGCCGCCACCGAGGAAATTGTGGCGGCGCTAGGGTTCATCGATTCAAATCGATATTCGAGGAGTTTGGTCCAGGTTTGAAGGAAGGTGATTGAGGGTTTGGAAAGAGGAGGCGGAGGGGAGTTCGGAGTGTAATTTTGGTGCTGATTGGTGGCTGACCGCCGCCGTGGGCGATTTCTGACGAGCGGTCAGTGGGGGTGTGTGGTGGCTGGGGATTTGGTCTCTGAAGAGACGATAGGTAGGGGGTATGAGAAAGGGGGAGGGGGTAAGGGTGTTTGGTTATATTGAACTGATGAATTAATTTGGGCCGTTGGATAATTAGATCCCAACAGCTCAGATTAACTCATTAAAACGAAATGGGGTCGTTTGGTTTAGTGGTGTATTGGACCGGTTCGGGATGTTGGGTGGACGAGTCAGGTTAGGTATTGGGTGAGGGATTTTGACCGTTGGATCGGATTGATCCAACGGCTTGGATCAATTGACACCAAGCGGCGTCGTTTGATGGGTCATGGAGACAGACCCGGTAGGGGATGGTATTGAGCTTGTTTTAGGCGAAATTATTTGGGCCTGGGCAAACATTACCCAGGCAGCCCAATCATGGTTTCTTCTTCCTTTTTTTTTTCAATTTTTCCAACTTCTTTTTATTTAAAACTAAAAATAATATAAACATAAATTAACTCTAAATCCAAATTATCCTAAAACATTAGTTAACTATAAATACAATTATCACACACAATTAAATACCAAATTAAAGAAAATACAAAATTCGGACATTAAACATTATATTGTAAAAATACGTTATTTTTTGTGATGATTTTTCATTTCATTTTTTATAAAATAAGTAATTTACTGCTTAACTCAAAAATTATAAAATTAAATCCTAAAAATGCAAATGCAACCTATTTTTTGTATTTTTCATTTATTTAAACAAATAAACATGCAAGGACAAATGCAAATAATGACAGAAAATTCCACGAAAATTCACAAAATTGCACACAATAAAACAAACAATTTTTGTTTTGATTTTGTGAGAGTAATTCATGTGAGGCAAAAATCACGTGCTCACAACTGCCCCTCTTTGCCCATAAACATGAAGAGTTTTCGTGCAAAGACAAAGTGAGCGGATACGAGGGATTTTTGCCCGTTGAACACTCCGTGCAAAGCATTTTTTGAAATATTTTGACCGAACCTCTGCTTCAAAGGTTTCCTACATATCCTTGGCTAAAAAGGAATCAGGTTAATGTATTCGGGAAGTTTTGGCAGATGGGACTACCAGGAAGCTATTTTTTACTGTTGCTGCTGTTGTTGTTACTGCTTGCTGACCCCCTTATTATACCATGCTAAAAGAAAAATCAAGAAGCTAGGCTAAGCTATGGCCTATGAATTACAAAGACTTATTCTCAAACTTGTTCTGCGACCGTTGTTGCCTTGTCGCCTTGTATTTCCCTACAACAATTCTTTTGTTGCTATCTTGCTCCGACTTCTTGAGGTGTTCTCCCTTTCTTTAGGCGGGTACCTGACTGCTGATCCTTTCAATGTTTATCTTGATCATTGTCATCTTCCTCTATTCTCCAGGCGGGCTCCTGACTTCTTGATCTCGAATACATTCCTCTGTTCTCCAGGCGGGCTCTTGACTGCAACAAAATGGACAAAACAAAGAAACTTTTCTGCCCCAGTTTGGTGACTGGGCATCATATTACCAGATATTAATAAGAATTTGAAAGCTAAAAATTTGAATTGTACTCCCTCTGTTCTTCAGGCGGGGTCTTGACGGCTGAAACTTAAAAGGTATGCCTCTATTCTCCAGACGGGCTCTTGACTTCTTGACTTTAATTGTATTCCTCTGTTCTCCAGGCGGGCTCCTGATTTCTTGACTTTAAGTGTATTCCTCTGTTCTTCAGGCGGGCTCCTGACTTCTTGACTTTAATTGTATTCCTCTGTTCTCCAGGCGGGCTCCTGGTTTCTTGACTTTAAGTGTATTTCTCTGTTCTCCAGGCGGGCTCCTGACTTCTTGACTTTAATTGTATTCCTCTGTTCTCCAGGCGGGCTCCTGATTTCTTGACTTTAATTGGATTCCTCTGTTCTCCAGGCGGGCTCCTGACTTCAAAACTTAAAAGGTACGCCTCTGTTCTCCAAGCGGGCTTCTGACTTCAAAACTTAAAAGGTACGCCTCTGTTCTCCAAGTGGGCTCCCGACTTCAAAACTTAAAAGGTACAACTTTGTTCTCCAGGCGGGCTCCTGACTTCAAAACTTAAAAAGTACGCCTCTGTTCTCCAGGCGGGCTCCTGACTTCAAAACTTAAAAGGTATGCCTCTGTTCTCCAGGCGGGCTCCTGTCTTCAAAACTTAAAAATGTCTTCTTTTGTTACTTGACATTGTTTTCCCTTGCATCTTGAACCATTTTCCCTTGAAACTTAAATTGTCTTTCTTCGAAACTGCTTTCCCTTTAAAAATTGAGTTGTCTTGCTCTCCCTTGAAACTTGAGTTGTCTTGCTCTTCCTTGAAACTTGAGTTGCCTTCCCTGTTCTGTTTGGTGTTTGCCTTTTCTTACAGTGGGTTCCTTCGAAACAACCAAGATTTTCTGCCCCTGTTTTAATCAAAGAAAAATCTCGTTAGTTTAAAATGCGGTGGTTGGTTGTGATGCTCTTGCTGGAGATGGTTTTTTTTCTTCGCTCATTTCTGTACTCTATTTTGTTTGACTGCCTTGGTTGAAAATTTTTGACCTTCTCTGGTCCTTAACTGCAGGATTCCTAACTGTTGTTTTTCACTTCTAGTCTTCTTATCTGACCCCAATATCTTCCATGACAACTGATTTCCACTTGAAGACCCTGCTAGTTCCTTGACTAGGCACTTCTTTTATAAACCTTAACCCAGAAAATAACCTTTTTTGTTTGCAACCGAATATCTTTGATTTGTTGCATTGTCCCTGGAACGATATCCACCAACCTTTTGTGTTTCATCTGATCCCCAAAGCATATTGATTGTTACTAACTTCAGCGCGCATGTTGCTCTTTCCTGATTTAAACCACTGGCCTTGGCCTTAAGGTCTATAACCTTTGATTTTTGCTTGGAATATCTTTCTTGTCGCTGGTCCAACCTTTTCGTACATCTTATCACAGAATATACCTTTGATCCGTTCACCCTGTTCCATCTGTTGCATTCTCCATGAATTGATATGTACCAAACCTTTGTACTTTGCAGGGACCCCAAAGCTGTTGATTATTACCAGCTCAGTGCGCTTGTTATTCTTTCCTGACTTATGCCACTTTGATGTACTATCCAGGTCTCGTCTTGTGTAATTGGAAAGCTGATGGCAAAATTTGAAGTCATTTCTCACTTGTTCTGACCCAACAGACTCAGGAAGAGGAAATGAACAAGATAAAAGGAACAGAGTAAAGGACAAAGGAAAGAGATGATTAGTAACAAGAAAAACTATAAAGTAGAAACCTATCAGACGCGGATACCAACTCTATGGCCATGACATGCACATGTGGCCTATTCTGTCAAGCAATTCTAATGTTCAGCTCTTGTGGTACCCTTAAACCGTGAAACTGGGCTTTGATTCTCCGTCGTTAATCATCTTTCACAATCTCCGAAGGGTTTTCACTATCAAGCCTCTCTCATTTTGGCGTTTCTCTCAAATTACAGTCGCCTCAAGGTACTCGTGAGGGTTTTCACCAATAAGACTCTCTCATTTTTTATTTCTCTCAGCTCCTGTCGCCTTACGGTGGCCGTAAGGGTTTTCACCAATAAGATTCTCTCATTTTTCATTTTCCTTGTTTGGGCCGAGGTGTTTCCCCTGATGTGATTCATCTTTAATTGCTTGACTTGGCATCTCTCGAAGACTGATCGGAAGGTCTTTCTTTGGACCGTAATGTGGGCTTTTGGATAGGGTTAGAAAGAAAGGGTATTAAAAGCTCAAAACGAATCAACTTGGGTTCAAAATTACAACCTTCGAAACCAGATTTCTTTACAACAACCACAACTTCTGCCCCAGTTTCTTTCTTGGGGACTCTTGGGTTTTTATTTTGGTGTGACTGAACCTCAGAGAGAGGCTGCCTACATATCCTTTCGGAATTAAGTCAAACGTAGTTCATACCAAATTCCTTGTTGTTTTAGTTTTTCTTTTCACTTATCATTTCTTTTGTGTTTTGTTTTTCCTTTTTCTTTTTCTTTCTTTTTGTTGTTTTGTCGTTCTCTTTTTTTCTTTTTATTTTATTTATTTCTTCTTCTTCCTTTTCTCTCTTTTTACCTCGCTTTCACGGTTGTGTTTCTAATCTTTTCTATTGATTCTGAAAGAGGGGTATTGAAAGAGATCAAATAATGCTCAAAGGGGTAACGAAGGATAAAGTGTTTAGATAGAAGAACAAAATGCCTTCGTCATTCCAATCTTCAAAACATGCCAAGCACAAACAACGCGATTAAACAAACATTTGTAACATCTTCTGATCGTGCTAGACTTGATAGCTATATCTACACCTTTGCTTTGTTCATATGTTAAAGACAAAGCACCATTGGGCAACACTCTCATTCTCATTATCACGAACGACCCTTGCCAATTTGGGCAAATTTGTCTTTAATTTCAAACTGATGAGGCATGACACATAAGGTTTCTTTATGTTCTATCAGCCCCAGTTTCACATGGTTCGGGCTTCAAATGATCTCAATCTGTTCTTGTTTCCCTTAAGTTCCCCTATTATCTTCCCAATTGCTTCATGATTGAACCTTTAAGATTAGGCCTAGAATTATGCGTGCATGTCATGTCACTAGAGTCGACATAAAAAGAACTATAAAGAGGAGAGAACTAAGCAAAAGAAAATTTGTCGAGAAATAACAAAAAACAGAGAATTGCTTTAGACAGACGAGGAAAGAGTTTGTACAACAAAACAAGTAGAATAAACTGGGCTACAACCTTTAGAACAAACCTAGGCAATGTTGATACCCAATTTTCCCCCTAAGTTTTTATACCCAAAATATTTCCAAAATAGCATATATGTGCATATATAAGCACACCCAAATATTTTGGCATTTCTTTTAATTTTTAAACCAATTGATTGCCTATTTTAATATAACAAAATCCAGTAATTATTTTTCAAAATTATCATTTTAGGGGAATAGCTTATTTTATTCTGATATTTACACCAAAATATATTAAGGTGATTTTTTTATTTTTACGAATTTATTTGGTATTTTTAACGCTAAATTGCATATAATGGCAATTATAGCCTACTTTGCAATTAGTAGCATTTTATAATTACAAAATTATTTTCAGCATTTTTTTAATTAAATTTATATAGTATTCATTTGCTCAGTGTTTTTAATTTACTCTTAAAATAATTATTACTATTTTTATAAAATAAAAAGGGGAAAATTGGCTATTTAACACTTAGCCCATTTCTATTTCAATTATAGCCCTTTATCCTTTCAATTTTGGCCCTTAATTTTAACCCAATTCTACCCCAATTACACCAGCCCAGTTTTGTTTAACCCGGCCCCCAACCCAATTAAAAAACCCGCCCGACCTTTCTTTCAATCCGGGCCGTTGATCATTTTGATCAACGAATAAAATCATTCCTTACCTTTTTTAGCCTACCAACGACACCCTAATCCCTTCATTCTCATATGAGAGCCGCCTTTGAATCCCCTTCCTCTCCCATTCTCTCTACAAACCCTAGTCTCCGCCACCCAAACTAACCCTAATCCCTTCGATTCTCACCGAAATTCATGGCTTCTCAGGCCATGGACGGCCTGTACACACACCCCTCCACTATTAGACCTTGGGTGTTCGAGGTTTTGAAGGCTGACTTCAATGGTTCTCTCTTCAGACCTTCTCAGCTCTGTAGTTCTATGGCCTCTCCGGCCATGCTCCGGCGTATTCAAGCTCTAGAGGCTTGATTCCTGACCTCTTCGACTCAGGATCTGACTTGTTCTTCTAAGACCTTCTCGTTTCTAGGGTTTCTCAGAAACCCTAAGTCATTCGAGGTTCTTCTCTGTTTGTTTTCTTAGATCTATGCCATATCAGTGTTTATGGACCTTTTTAAGTGTTTTTCCAATTTTTTCTTTCAAAAATCATTTGATTTTACATTAGGGTTTCTGAAAATCTTTTGATTCTTGTTGTTCTTTTCTTTTAGATGTTTGTCTATATTATGCTCGCATGTTTTCCTTCTCTATTATGCATGTATTATCCTTCTTTTCTTTTATATGTGTGCTCACATGATTAATCTGTGTTAAATTTTCCTCACTCTTCTGTTTGTGTTAAGCATGCTTTGTCTATTTTAGACTTGTCTAAGTTTCGAGTTTCCAAAACGTGTCCCTTTATGCTCTAAAATCGATTTCCCTTCTCTGATTGTTTCAAACCTGCTATCATAGTCTGTTTGTTTCTCATGAGACTCCTTGAGTCTATTCACTTGCCTTCTCGTTTATGTGTTTGATTCAATTTGAAACCCTAGAATTTGGGGGGTTTTCTTTGATAAACTGGATTAGGGTTTCACTTTGGGACCCTGGACCTTCAGACGCATTACAAATCTATGTCTGAACTCGTATTCTTTTGTTTTATGAGCCTATACCTTGCAATGTTAGACTTTCTGTTTGATTTGTTTGCTTTATATATGAAAAACTCCTCTTTCAAAAGGGTTTTGACAATTACTTGATTGATTTTAGACTCCTTTGATAGGGTCTCGACTGATTGCTACTGATTTTTTCTCTATTTGAGCCCTCCTCTACCTATTCCTGATTGGGTTCATTCGAATCAAACCTCTTTACCTTGATTTTATTAATTGTCTGATTGATTCCCTTTCCTTTTCTTTACAAACCAAGTACCGTTGAGTTCTTTCCTTAAATAAACTTCATGTATTTTCCCTTTCTTATGTTACTATGACAGATTTTACTCAAATTTCCTTTCCTTATTTACATCCTCCCGTTTGAAATTGAATCCCTTGACTTAAGGGAGAATATTTGAGACTGACTTTTAAAAGGTCTTCTTACCTTTCTTGTTTGTTCTTTTACACTATAAAAGGAGCTGCCCTTCTGCACTTTAGACACGATATATGCTCTAGTCTTTTTCTTGAAATCACACTCACACGCATAAGTTACTTTTTCTATTTGTACAGTGGCATGTTACAAGATTCTCGCTCTCTCTTTGCTTTCTGAAACTGGTATGTCCTAGTTTATTTCTAGTCTCAACTCCAATGTGTGTTTATTTACCAGTTCTTATGTCCATGCTTACTTTCATGTCTGAAGCATCAAATCTTTGTACAATGTGCTTATGTCTTGCTCACTTCTTGTAATGAATCCCATCCCTATACCCCCTTATGTGCTTTAAGTTAAGGTTAAAAAACATGGTAATATATTTGAAGTTATTGTCCATGGATATGAACTGGACCCTTTTGGGCCCTAAGCTTTTTTCAGTTTCCCATCCCTATTCCCTTACTATGTGTGTTGAGTTAAAGCGTTGGTCTGACAATGCTCCAATTACTTCTCAGGCCATAGCTTGACCTTCAATAGGTCTTTACTCTCTAATATTTAGCCAACGGGTTTAGTCAGGGGTGTGCCAGTCTACCTTATGGCTGGGCATGACCACCAGCCTGCCTGGGTATTCCCTACCCCCCTGTATTGCACTTCACTCATTCTTAGAACTTAAAGTTCCGCCCCTCTTTTATGAGCCTTGCCTTGGGACCCCTGAGCTCCCTCTGAACTTGGACACCTGAGAGCTGGCCCTTCCACCCTGCACTACAATTCTTTTTTTCTGATTAGCATCTTGTGTGTAAGCACTGCCTGGGATTCCTGAAATCCCTTGGATCTCTGAAACACCCTAGATGAGAGAAGGCTTGGAAATCTGGATCTCGAAAGTGGCTCAATCTCACATTATTAGACACAAAGTCCGAATTAGGCTGTTCGGATGTAGCTGATGATTCTTGATGTATTTTTAATTTCAGTTTTTATTTCTTTTGGGCTGTAATAATTTGTATAAACTCAGGGGATATAGTAAAAAGGGGAGGGGGTTTATTTTTATGCGCTAAGGGTAGAAAACATGCCTATAGGGATTTATTTCTGATTTGTGCAACTTCACGCGTCGAAAACATGTCTATAGGATTCGATACTTGATTTCTGCAACGAAGCATTTAGATACCATGCCTATAGGGATTTGCATTTCTGCATATAATAATGCCATTAGGCAAACAATTAGGTTTAACAACTAAGCCTTTAGATATCATGCCTATAGGGATTTGCACTTCTGCATGCAATAATATCATTAGGCAAACAACTAGCCCTAAGAACAGGGTTGCATATGAATACCATGTCTACAATACTCCTGTTTAAAAGGTCTAAATCAGTTAACGCATAGAGAGCATGCCTATAGGAACTTCGAACCTAAGCCGTTTTCACTCATTCAAAATATCATTCACTTTTCGAAAATTAGCATTTACTGAAGTACTGGATTTTTTCTAGACAAATCTGCATTTTTTGAAACTCATGTAATTCCTTTCCCCAATTAGCCTGCATGTCTTCTGAAGTTCATTTCTTTTCTGTTAAACCTTTTCAAAATAGTGCACTTCTTTTCTGAAACTCCTTTCACTCCTTTTACTCTGTAGCTTTGCTTTATAGTCAGTTTTATGTTTTAAATCAATAATTCTATCCAACACTTAGACAAAAAATTTAATTAATCAATCAGATCGGTTTTAGACAACTGCATTCGAGCGAGCCAAATGTAGACTTTCCGTCTAAAAATATGTGTTGAACCAGTTCGCTCGTCGCTTTATTTAATTAAGACCAAAGCAGTACGTGTAAGACATGCTAAACTCTATGGATTTAATCTGATTTAAGGAGGCTTATTTGAGCCCTACTTGCTTATTGCTTCCCCCTTTATTTGCATTATGTGTTTTGATTGATGCCTTAGTATTTTGTCCTTTAAAAACTCCTAAAATGCCTCAAACCCCTCTCCCTTTAGGACTAGTAATCCAATTGCCTCCAGGACTGATAGGATTGGGACATGTAATAGTATGCAATAAGTAACGATACTATTCCGCGCTTTAAATACATTAACAGGGTGGGAAAGGGTAGATATGGAGATGATGATCACACGATAACACTCTGCGTACGATTGGTCGCCGGTGTTGTGTGGATGATCCATGTATTTACGAACCTAGGACCCCGTTTCCTTTACGTAATTATATTTAGATTGTCAATTCTCAGTTCTTTAAAATTCTGCATTCTTATTTTAATCATTAAAATTTTCCCCTTCTAATTTTTGCACTGCCCTTTCCTCTAAAATTTTCTGCTCATTCACTTCCTTGTTTGGTAATTGGTATTCATTACTTGATCCCATCTTCTGCATTTAGATATTTTTGCCAATAATTAAGAAGTCACCTATTCGAGTTTCAGCATGTTCAGTAACCTTTATGTATACCTACTTGCATTCTTTATGTGGAATTGTCTTGTATGTTTGCTTGCTTTAAATTCACAATTGTAACATGGCCGGGAATCACACTAGTGGATCTTGAGGGGTGCCTAACACCTTCCCCTCGAGATAATTTCTAGCCCTTACCCGAACTCTGGTTCTTCATTTCAAATTCTTTCTTAAAGTGTCCTAATGCACTATAATCATTAGGTGGCGACTCTTCAATTCCAAAATCCAATTCCCAAACGGGAATAGAGTTGTCTTTTCCAAAATGTCGTAAAGCTGATTTCTCGCTTTTAAAAAGGAAAAAGGGGGCGTCGACAGCATGGCGACTCTGCTGGGGACTCTTTAGGCTTTTACCATTTCATGCTATATGTGACTTTATTGCTTTCTTTTATTGCTTTTGTTTAATGCCTTTATTCGAAACTGACTTGTTTCTTTTTCTTTATTTACTTTCATTTACCGTTTTCCATCAATACCGTTGTAATTTTTGAGCAATTATTGTAAACATTTATTGTATGAACATGAAAATACACGTCAATTTGTTTTCATTCTTGTAAACTGCATCTTCAACATCACATTCCACTCATGCCAAACAAATACTATAGCCATGCTTATAATGAGTAGTTTCGCTCTTCCAATACTATTATCCCTTAAATTTGGCAAAGGCGTATTTGCGGTAAAACTAGTCGATCA
Source organism: Nicotiana glauca (assembly GCA_026770625.1). NCBI lineage: Eukaryota > Viridiplantae > Streptophyta > Magnoliopsida > Solanales > Solanaceae > Nicotiana > Nicotiana glauca. Next base: position 220,536 of record MU683408.1, read on the forward strand.
GCGGTGCAGTTGACGGTCCTCTTGAGTTGTCCACTCAAGGGTACCTGTCTAATACCCCAATAGAAACCTTACTCCATTTAAATTGTACATGCATCATGGTCAAACCTAGCCGATTCAGTTATGTTGTCCACATAATGATTCATTAGGATAGCCTTGTCCAAAGTCCACAGGGTTTCCTTGAAACCAAACGGATATCTCCATGTTTGGTGCATTTATTTGGAGAACTAAATGCTTGCTATGCTAATTATTGGTCAAAATAGTCGAGTCTGGTGGGGTGAGGGCCTAACGCTTTGTTTTGCAGAAAATGAGGCACGAAGTCCCCAGATTTGGCATGATAACCAACATTCATGCAAGACTGCTGAATTGGTGGAAAGACCTCCACTCCAGTGATCAGACGCTCGTCCGCAAGTACTTAGGGAATTTGCCTTCTATTCTAGAAATTCAGCCTGACAACAGAATCATAGAGGCTGTGACATTGTTCTGGGATAGTGACAAGTCCGTGTTCCACTTCGGGGACCTTGAAATGACTCCTTTGCTCGAAGAAATAGGAGGTTTAGCTGGCATTCCTTGGGAGATTTCGGGTTTGCTTACGCCAGAGAGCCGCAAAGGTGGGGGTTTCTTTAAGATGATGGGACCGAAGAAGAACCCAGATTTAACCTATTTGAAAGACTCTTACATCCCATTCACCTATCTGTACGAGAGGTACGGCCATAGAAAGTCATATTGTACCTATTCAGGTGAGTTCGCTATCACCTCATTGGGGCATGTCCACAGAAGGGTCTTCGTTTTTATGTTTTGCTTTTTAGGAATGATGGTGTTCCCTATGAAGAAGGCTAGGATCCACACCAGACTGGCCATGGTAACCAAGACTTTGATGGAAGGAATTGGCGAGCAAACTTTCAGCATAGTGCCCATGATCATTGCCGAGATATACCGCGCCTTGGACAACTGTCAGCAAAAGGGCAGTCATTTTGAGGGTTGCAACTTGTTACTTTAGCTCTGGCTCATGGAACACCTCCAAAAAGGGGAATACTGATAGGAGATCCTACGCAGAGACTGGGATGATTACATCGCCTTCCAGCAGCCAAGGTGTATGAATTATATGCCTAAAATGTTTGCTCAGCCAGAGGACGCCAGTGGATGGGTAGAATTATTTGAAAATCTAAAAGAAGACCAGGTACAATGGATGGTCGAGTGGTTCCCCACGGATGAATTCATTGTTCGATCCCGAGATGCACCGTTTCTCATACTAATTGGTTTGAGAGGAACTTATCCTTATGTTCCTCTCCGAGTTATGAGGCAGGCCGGAAGAAAGCAAATCATACCAAGGGTCGACAAAACGGGTCACTTCAGGCTGATTTCCAGGACGATGATAGCCCTCGTAGGTGCCAAGCTCAGCACTTGTGGCACTACAAATTCATTTTGGGGAGAGAATCTATTGAGCCAGACAGGTATCACGTCGGTTGTGTGCCGCACTATTTGGGTTGGTTGGAAGACAATGGCATGGGTCAGCCCGGGTTCATTCGAGGTCACAAAATTATCGACGAACACGCTGAAGCACGAGTTAAGTATAATCAACTGCGCAAGAGAATTCGAGAGTGTGAAAGTGAGCACCGGAAAATACAAGAAGCCCATCAGAAGTTGATCGAGGAGTGGAAAGATATGGCTGTTAGCGCCAATAAGAGACTAGGGTATTTGGAGCGGGGTCTAGTAGAGCTGGAAGGGAAGTTCATCAAGAGGATTGAAGACTGTCAAAATGCTGAAGGAAATGTAGGCGGACATTTGGCCCAAGCTTATTTGCTGCTAGGACTACGCGAGCTGGTGAAGCTGTTCGAGGGAGACGAAGATGCCAAATCTGGGGAAGGTCCTTCTGGGACCAAGTAGTTAGGAGTCCTTTTATTTTTTATTTTAATGTAATAAGGCCAATGGCCAATAGTGACATTTTACTATTTAGAGTCATTTTGGATTCGTCTTATTTTTATCAATAAAATGAGGCATTTAGCATTATAAGTTCTCCAAAACTATTTGTCGCTAGGCCTACCTCGGGCACAACGAGGCACCAAAGTTAGGACGCGATTTATATTCTTGCACAATGTTTAAATACTGCAATATTTTTTCCTCATAACCTACACTAACTTGTTACCTTTTGTTTTTCTTTTATTTTTTTATTTATTATTCCCCTCCCTAAAGGTTAGTTCGTGCATTCTGGCATCATCATCATACTCCACAAGATCCAAGGGCCCTCCACTCCGAGTCCTATATGGAATAAGAACAAAGGTAGAATGGGAGATCCAAGCACCAGAAAGGAAATTGAGGTTCCTCAGGGTACCCCGGTTGCTAAAGAAACTGCTACCCAACTTTAGTAAAAATTATTAAAGTTCCAAGAAGAACTGGAGCAGGTTCGGAACTTGGCGAACCTGTCATTTTCTCTCACCGCTCCTGATATCAACCTTCCCAACACCCAGAATCCCGCGCCTCCACAAAACACCCCACAACCACAGATACAACTCACTTATACCCAACACTGCAACGCATGCCATACTCCAAACAACACTCCACTACTCATTCCCAAGCCACGGAACACCAACAAATAAGCATCTCCACAACACTCCTATTTACGAGGATATTGTACCCCATTATACTCAACCAATCTCAAGTGCACCCGAGTCTGATGACAAAGACTCCCTTATCAGGAATTTAGTAGCAGAACTCAAGAAATTGACCAGTCGAGTTCAGGGAGTGGAAGGTAACAAAGGTATCGAGGGGTTACATTATGAAGACCTCTGCATTCAGCTAGATGTTGAACTTCTGGAGGGGTACAAACCTCCCAAGTTTGAAATGTTCGATGGAACAGGAGATCTCAGAGTCCACTTGAGGACATATTGCGATATGCTGGTCGGAGTCGGAAAGGATGAGAAGATCCGTATGAAGCTCATCATGAGAAGTCTGAAGGGGGATGCTTTATCCTGGTACATCAGCCAGGACCCCAAGAAATGGACAAGCTGGGTAGGCATGGCCTCGAATTTCATGGATAGATTCCGATTCAATACAGAGAATGCACCGGATGTATTCTACATCCAGAATTTGAAGAAAAAATCTACCGAAACATTCCGCGAGTATGCTACTCGTTGGAGGTCAGAAGCTACAAAGGTCAGGTCGGCCCTAGAAGAAGAACATATGAACAGGTTCTTCATTCGGGCTCAAAATCCCCCAATATTACGAGAGGTTGATGCTGATCGAGGGTTAAAAGTTCTCCGATATAATCAAACTGGGAGAAAGAATCGAAGAAGGCATTAAGAATGATATGGTTACTAATCTTGAAGCATTACAGGCCACCAATAAGGCTTTACAGTCCGCTGGGATGTCCAAGAAGAAAGATGTGAGTGCCGTAATGGTCGCACATGGAGCCAAATCACCACTAAAATACCACACCTACCCATCACCTCCACTTACATATCAGCCTATCCCAGATTACCAAGCACCCACACCCTTCTATCCAAATCCATCTCCCGTCTACCAATCATCTCCACCTCTCACATATCAACCCACCTCACCCATATACTCTCAACCAGCACCTGTCTACCAAGCTTATAATGCTCAACCCTCTCATTACCAATAACCTCCCACCCGCCAAAATTTCCCTAGACCTAGGCCAAATTTCGACCGCAGGCCTCCCAGACAATATACAGCCATCGTTGAACCAATTGACCAGTTGTACGAGAGACTTAAAACTATTGGTTATGTCACCCCTATCCTAGCTATAACTCCAAAGAATCCTTCCCAGTGGGTCAACCTTAATAAGACCTATGCGTACCATTCCGGCATGAAGGGATACACCCTTGACGAGTGCCGCTCATTGAAGGACAAGATTCAAACCCTGACTGACAATAAGGTCATCATAGCAAAGGAGCCTGCTCCTAATGTTCGCAATAACCCTCTGCCTGACCACAAAGGTGGAGACATTCACATGATCGAGATCGAAGATGATTGGGACCCCAAAGGGTCGATGGGTTTGATTGCTTAAGGTGATGAACCAAAGAAACTAGCAGCTACACTTAACCCGATTGTTGTGCAGAATCAGCCCTCCAGGGATGATGAAGTAAACATGTCTATACCTCTCAAATTTGAAGCCCCTCCTTCTGCAAAGGTGCCCGGGCCAATTGAGATTGAATTTGGAGATCCAAAAGCACCTACACCCTTTGAAGTTGCTGTTACCACCAAGGGTACCTATTCCCCTGGCAATGTCAGACATAACACCATTCCACTCAAATGTCATACCATGGGATTACACTACTGAAGCTAGGAGTAAAGGAAAGACCAAGACAGGAGAAATAATTGCTGCGCAAGGAATGACCAGAACAGGGAGGATTTATACCCCAGAACACTTAGCTGAGTCCAGTAATCAAGCCTCGGGATGGCCTATTGAAACTGGGCCCGACGATCTTTGGAGGAAAATACAAGCTAAAGAGTACTCGGTCGTTGAGCAATTGAACAAAACACCAGCACAGATCTCCATCCCAGCTCTTCTACAGAGCTCCGACGCTCACAAAAATGCCTTGATGAAGATACTAAGCGAAGCTTATGTGCCCAGCAATATAACTGGAGGCGAAATGGCAAATATGGTAGGACAAGTGTTGGAAAGCCATGAAATAACCGTCCATGAAGATGAGCTGCCACCGGAAGGACTGAGCCACAGTAAGGCACTGCACATTACCGTACAATGCAAGGATTATTTCATCACTAGAGTCCTGATTGATGGAGGATACAGCCTCAACATCTATCCGCTAATAACTCTCAGAACCTTGGGAAAAAGCCTGCACGAGATCAAAGATGGGGCTATCAATGTCAAGGCCTTCGATGGGTCCCAAAGGGCTACTATTGGAGAAATCAGCCTATGCTTGCAAATGGGGCAACATGGTTCGATGTCAACTTTCAAGTGATAGACGTCCCGGTATCCTACAAATTGCTGTTAGGACGGCCATGGATCCACGCTGCTGGAGCCGTAGCATCGACCCTGCATCAGGCAGTGAAATTCGAATGGAATCACCAGGAGGTGATTATTCATGGCGAGGGTAGTAACGCCATATATAGTCGCCCGACCATCCAATGATTGGAGGCAGAAGGAGAATAGGCAGAGAAACATACCACCACATTGAAAGGGTCAACGCTGTAGATAAGGATAAGTGGTGGTATAACAAGATTGAAAGTATCCTGAATTGGTGTGGGTACGAGCCTGGAAAGGGACTCGACAAAAACCACCAGGGGATTACTAAGCCCATCAAACTAAAGAAGCATAGTACTACATTTGGCCTAGGGTACGGTTATACTTGGGAAGAATTCCAGAACTGGTCGCCACCATGGGTGGGTTCCATACTATCCATTGGAGCTTCCGATACCTAGCTTGGAGCAGACCTTCCAACAGGCAGATACTATATATGGGTCAGAGGAAGATGAAGTATTGGCAGCCATGAAGAATCTGTTTCTGGAGGATGATGATATGGAATGTTGTGTTCTTTTCGAGGAGGAAGGGGAGGAAGGCCCTTCCATAGAAGCAGTGAACCGAGGAAACTGCCTCAGCAATTGGTCAATTAGAACCGTCAGGGCCCGGAAGGCTTCGGGGTAGCAAGGCTAAACAAAAGCATCATGCATCTCATTCTATTTTTTTACTAGCTTATTTTCTTTTTGCATTGTCTTTAATTTTGAAAAGAGCTCCGATGTTCCAAACAATTATGAATTTAATCAAAGCATTTCAGTTTATCATATATCTTGCTCTTATTATTTTCTCTATCATTTACTCTATTTTCACACAGCATTACTATTGCTTACTTTGATGATGAACCAACGATTGTGGCTTGCAACAAAACAACGCAACAAAAGGATATAGATTTAGAAGAGATATACCAGAAGAGGTCTTCAGAGAGGTTGAGAATTTTGAGAATAGACCTAAGTCTAACCTGGAAGAAACTGAGGTCATAATTTGGGAGATATGGAAAATGTCAAAGAAACTCGCATCAGTGTTCACCTGTCACCATCAGAAAAGGAATAATACACAGAATTTTTAAAGGATTATAAGGACATATTCACCTGGACGTATGATGAAATGACTGCTCTCAGCACGTCCATTATAGCTCACAAACTGCCAACAGATCCAACCTGTCCGCCAGTAAAATAGAAGCTCAGGAAATTCAAACCCAACATGAGTTTGAAAATCAAAGAAGAGGTTACTAAGCAAGTCAAAGCTAAGGTTATCAGAGTGGTAGAGTATATGACATGGTTAGCCAACATCGTGCCAGTACCAAAGAAAGATGGGAAAGTTAGAGTTTGTGTCGACTACCGGGATCTTAACCGGGCCAGTCCCAAAGATGACTTCCCCTTGCCAAACATACACATTCTTATCGACAACTACGCCAAGCATGAGTTGTAGTCCTTTGTTGATTGATTCTCCGGATATCATCAGATATGGATGGATGAGGAAGATGCAGAGAAAACGGCTTTCATCACGCCGTGGGGAATGTATTGTTATAAAATGATGTCATTTGGGTTGAAGAATGCTGGCTCCACCTAAATGAGAGCCATGACTACTATCTTTTACGACATGATACACAAGGAGATTGAAGTATATATGGAAGACGTCATCATCAAATCCAAGAAAGCCACTGATCATATGGAAGACCTGAAAAAGTTCTACAACAGATTGAGGAAGTAAAATCTGAAACTGAATCCCGCCAAGTGTGCATTCGGGGTTCCTGCTTGAAAATTACTAGGTTTAATTATGAGTTGTCGAGGAATAGAATTGGACCCATCAAAGGTCAAAGCCAATCAAGAATTGCCATCGCCAAAGAACAAGAAGGACGTAATGAGTTTCCTGGGGAGGCTCAACTATATCAGCCGGTTCATAGCTCAGTCCACAGTCATTTGTGAACCCATCTTTAAAATGTTGAAGAAAGACGCTGCTACTAAATGGACTGAAGATTGTCAGAAAGCCTTTGACAGAATCAAGGAATACCTATAAATGCCGCCAGTTTTGGTTTTGCCCGAGCCAGGAAAGCCTCTATTGCTTTATCTTGCGGTTTTGGATGGAGCGTTCGGTTGTGTTCTGGGACAACATGATGAAACGGGGAGAAAGAAGCAAGCCATCTACTATCTCAGTAAGAAGTTCAACCATACGAGGCCCGATATTCTTTATTGGAGCGCACCTGTTGTGCTCTGACTTGGGTAGCTCAGAAATTGAGGCATTATTTCTGTGTCTACAATACTTATCTCATATCAAGGATGGACCCGCTGAAGTATATCTTCCAGAAGCCTATGCCCACTGGCAAGCTCGCCAAGTGGCAAATCTTGCTAAGTGAATTCGATATTGTTTACGTAACTCAAAAAGTAATCAAGGGCCAAGCCATAGCAGACCACCTTGCCGAGAATCCTGTCGGCGGAAAATACGAACCCCTAAAAACGTATTTTCCTGATGAAGAAGTGTCCTTTGTAGGAGAAGATATTGCAAAATCCTACGAGGGTTGGAGGTTGTTTTTCGATAGAGCCGCAAATTTCAAAGGAGTTGGCATAAGAGCAGTCCTAGTATCAGAAACCGGTCAGCATTACCCGGTATCCGCCAAGCTCAGATTCCCTTGCACCAACAATATGGCCGAATATGAAGCCTGCATCCCGGGGCTCAAGATGGCCATTGAAATAAACATTCAGGAGTTGATAGTGCGAGAAGAGTGGGCAACCAAGAACTCTAAGATACTCCCCTACTTGCATCACATACAGGAGTTAAGGGAAAGATTCACAAAGACAGAATTTCAACATGTCCCCAGGGTCCAGAACAAATTCCCTGACGTATTAGCTACTCTGTCATCCATGATCCAACATCCAGATACGAAATTCATTGATCCCATCCCAGTAAAGATCTATGATTAGCCAGCTCAATGTGCTCACATTGAGGAAGAAGCGGACGAAAAACCATAGTTCCACGACATCAAGGAGTACTTGACAACAGGAGAATATCCAGAACTTTCCAACACCACTCAGAAGTGCACACTTCGGAGATTATCCAACAACTTCTTTCACAGTGGGGAAATCCTGTATAGGAGGACTCCCAATTTGGATCTACTAAGGTGTGTCGAAGCAAAAGAAGCATCCAGACTATTGGATGAAGTGCACGCAGGGACCTGCGGGCCGCACATGAATGGCTTTGTCTTAGCAAAGAAGATACTTCGAGCATGATATTTTTGGATGACTATAGAAACAGACTGTATCCAGTATGTTTGCAAATGCCATCACTGTCAGATACATGCAGATATGATAAAGGTGCCTCCAAACGAGCTTACTGCAACAAGCTCGTCGTGGCCATTCGCCACATGGGGAATGGATGTCATTGGACCTATTGAGCCTGCCGCATCAAACGGGCATAGGTTTATCCTGGTGGCAATTGATTATTTTACCAAATAGGTTGAAGCAGCGGCGTACAGGGAAGTGACTAAGAAAGTTGTGATAGATTTCGTCCGTGACTGTATTGTTTGCCGATTCAGAATTTCGGAATCAATCATCATTGATAATGGTTCCAATCTCAACATCGATATGATGAAAGCAATGTGTGAAGCATTCAAGATCAAACACAAGAATTCTATAGCCTACAGGCCTCAGATGAATGGAGCTGTAGAGGCAGCCAACAAGAATATCAAAAATATATTAAGGAAGATGGTCGAAAGTCGCAAACAATGGAATGAGAAGGTATCATTCACCTTACTGGGTGATACGCTCAAATTACAATTTAATAATTCGTGTAAGGCGGTCGATGTCAAATATAATAACCCAACAAGGTTGGGGTCGAATCCCACAGGGAATAGGTGTGAAAAGATTATTTAACTTAGTGTGTTGCCCGACTGAGATCGTAATTCTACTCGGTTAATAGTAACAGGTGTGT
>MU683412.1:12677-22928 GCA_026770625.1 Nicotiana glauca
GGGGGGGGGGGGGGGGGGAGGGGTCCAGGTAATGTACCCAAAGAGTACCCCTACATCCAAAGGGAGGGATGCCTAGACTACGCCTCAGCCTTATATTGACATACCGGTAACCTCTCTCGTTCCTCGTTTATCTTATTAAAATTTAAGCATGACCGTGAGTGCAGGCAATTCGACTAATCACGCCAATGGCATCGGGCCAAAGCCAATAGGGCAGTTCGGATCGACGAACCGAAGCACCCCCACACTTCAAATCGTTGACGGAATCCAGACGCCGATCGCCGCAACTATCAGGAAAGAAGCTTCCCTCTATACAACTCGCTTGGGTACAGACCGGGACGCCGAGACCGCGAAGTGCGGGCATGTTATTCGAACGAAAACGGGTACACTGCTCGGAGGCGATTCCAACACCAGTCTGCCAAAAGGATGGAACTACAAAGGTAGAACCAAGGCACCCGACGAAAAGCCACAGGCGGCGGGAGGAAGCCCCTCACCATATAACTAGTTGCGGACGTCGACTCCTCCGCCCTTTGAGGGATCCAAAGGCAAACAGAACTGCATATTCGACTAAGCCTAGTTGAATGCATCAAAAGGCTGCATTATAGCTTGCGCCACAGGACGGCGGGAAAGGACCAAGCCTCGAAAACATCACCTACACACCACGCGGCAAGGGAGGATTACTTTGTCCTTTTATTGTTCCTTTCCTCTTTTACTAACCTACGTGCAGGTAGCCAACCAAGGAATTCAGAAATCCTGAACTCCGTTCGGAGACCCGAGGTCTCTACAAGATCAGCCAAACTCTCTCTATCCTCGAACGGGCTGCTAGCCCGAAGGAGGCCCCTGCTAGTAAAATTATTAGTAGGGCAGTGTACCTTCCAGAGGACCCGACGAGATCACTGGCCCTCCATCTATAGTCAGGCGACACACGGCAGGTCTTTCTTAAAAGGGTGTCGTCCCCTCGGAAGGGCCATCAAATGGCAGGCTATTTCTCGGAAAAAACCATACAAGCGGGTCAGATAATCAGAAGAGCCGAACTCGTGGTGCCGAGCTCATGACAAGGAGACAACATGTATCTACAACGTGTATCTACGACGAGCAGTGAAGGATATTTGTATATTTTCGGCATTCGATTGCAACCTATGTCTACTCCAAGCAATAAAGAACATCTCTTTGGCATTTCACATTTCGAGAAAGATTATTTCTGCATATTCACGACAAATACTTCTCCATCGGATAGGTCTCGATATATTCTGTGACTTAATATAAGCAATCTGACAACTTGCACGACCCCAAGGTCGGAATCCGGGCTCATCGAGCCCCTGGAAGGCAACTCCGAGCTCACGAGAAGCTATCTTCAAGCGTAAACATACTCGATGACTCAGAGACTGCTATAAATCGCCACACAACTAGAAAAATCTAAAATTGTAAGACCCTAACGGGCAGCCTCGGCACAACCAGATATATTCTACAAACTGTAAGACCTCAACAGGCATGACAAACTGTAAGACCTCAACAGGCATGATAAAACTGTAAGACCTCAACAGGCATGATAAAACTGTAAGATGCCAACAAGCATGAAAATCCCTTTATTTAGGCTATACGTCGCATTTGTAAGAATCCCTAAAGGGCATACCCTCGATGTAGACGCATAAACTATCACTAAGGGATCAAAATGGTTATGGCCAAACGCATACGACTATGGTCGAAACAGCTGATACAGCCCGAAAAACGCGACTCGGGGACGCCCGACTGTTGCTAAAAAATCGTAGGCCATCACTCCAATATACTTTGAAAAGAATTGATTAAAATAGGCTTCCCTCCACAGGCAAAAACGAGCCCCGACAATGTTGCCCATTAATGTTTAGTACTCAAATATTTGATCAAAACACTCTCGGGTTGCTAATTATGTAAGCTTTAATATATTCTTTTCATATAATTTCTCTCAGGGGCGAATCTACAGTTACGACATGTGGGTTCACCAAAACGCAATAGCTTTTCCCTTTTGTTTATATATTAAGAAGTCTATTAAATATCTATAAATATTTGATCGTGAACCAGTTATTATTGTAAATTTACTTGAAGTTGATGTAGGAACTCATAATTTTTAAATCTTGGATCCGCCTCTAATTTTTCTCACCAGCCTTGCACTCGAATACATTTTTCAGGATTTTTTTAAAGAAAAGATATTTCCTTTGAAAAAAAAAACCTTTGATCTAATCAAATACCCTAACATCTTTGAGTAAACATGGCCAGTTGACCACTTGACTTAGTTTTGCAGTATATTCATATAAATAATTCCACCTACTTTCCTAACACCATTTAATGGAATTTACTCTCTAATAGCGACCTGTTGACCAGTTAAATGGAGTATAGGTCATATGTTCTTTTCAACAGTTAATGACTAAAATCAAAGTGAAACATCAACTTGGAAAAGCTTTGTCCGTAGTAGGCTTTCATTTGAAAATTTCAACGGATAGACAGATTTGTGCATTAACTTGAGCTAAATTCAAGTACTGGTTTTGTCCTTGACATGTTATAATGGATAACTCGTTGCATTCATTTCTATGAAATAGATATCACACTGCAACCATAATTATTTACTAACTGCCACCTCGATCGATAATGAATGTGGTCCACATTTGTTTGACTTAACAGCTGCAGTATAACATTTCAAAGCTGAAATTTTTAGATTAGCAGACTTAACTTTCTAAAGAATTCATAGCACCAACCTGTGTATATATATATATATATATATCATGAATCTTGATTTGGAAATAACAAAAAGCACAGCTTTCAGCATTTCTTGTCTACCAACTTTTTTATTTAATACTATCGCGAAAATGGGCCATATATTTGGGCACCTACTGCTAATTCTACTATCTTTCTTTCCCGGTCAGCTTGCTTTTTCTTCACTGTCACAGCCGCAATCATGCACCAAAGGTCAAAGCCTTGCCCTTGTAGAATTCATGCAAACACTTGTTGTAGAAGCCTCTTCTTCGTCTTATTGGTGTGGTGAGAAATATTATGCAAAAACGAGTACATGGAATATGAGCAGAGATTGCTGCTTATGGGATGGAGTGATATGCGATGAAATTACCGGCCATGTGATTGAGCTTGATCTCAGTTGCAGCAATCTAGTAGGAAAGATTGATTCCAATAGCAGCCTCTTCGAACTCTTTTATCTCCAAAAGCTTAACCTTTCTAGGAATTTCCTTCCTTCGCTTATTTCGCCCAAATTTGGCAGGTTTTTGAGTTTGACGCATCTTGATCTTTCCTACTCCTCTTTCTTAGGTCAAATTCCTTCTGAAATCTCTCATCTCTCCAAGTTACAGTCCCTTCGTCTCGCACAACCTTTACGTATGTTGAGTTTCGGGCCTCATGATTTTAAATTGCTCCTTCAGAATTTGACCCTCTTAAGAGAGCTTGATCTTACTGAAGTAGACATCTCTTCAGCCATACCTCAAAATTTATCTTCTCATATAACAACTCTAAGGTTGGGATCCACAGGATTGTCTGGGATAATTCCTGAGACTATTTTTCACTTGCCAAAATTGCAAGTTCTTATCATGTCAAACAATAATCAGCTCCGTGGTTATTTTCCAAAGACCAAATGGAACAACAGTGCATCTCTTAGGGAGTTAGATCTTTCTCCAGTTCAGTTTTATGGTGATTTGCCCGAATCTCTTGGTTATCTAACATCATTGCAGTCCTTGGAACTTAATTCTTGCAATCTCTCGGGGCCAATTCCAAAATCTCTTTGGAATCTCACACGTCTAGAGTTGTTGCACCTTTCAAAGAACTATCTTGAAGGACCAATTCCTCTATCTTTTGGCTATCTAACATCCTTGCGATCCTTGCAACTTAGTTCTTGTAATCTCTCGGGACCTATTCCAAAATCTCTTTGGAATCTCACCCGTATAGAGTCTATGGATCTTCGAAATAACCATCTTGAAGGACCAATTCCTCCTTTTACTACTGGACTGCAGAATCTAAACACACTTCTGCTAATAAATAATTCTTTGAATGGAGCGTTACCATCATGGATATCCTCACTTCCATCACTAAGTGCACTAGACTTGAGTCTTAACCACTTTTCCGGTCAGCTTGAGGATTTCAAGTACAATACATTAGTTCGGATTGATTTAGGACACAACCAGTTGCAAGGTCCTCTTCCCAAGTCACTTCAGAACCTCGTGAATCTAACAATACTTAATCTTTCATTTAACAATTTTAGTGGCAATGTAGACGTCAGCATCTTTTCAAACCTCAAACAACTTACCGATCTGGATATTTCATATAATAGTATTTCGCTAATTAATGAAAACAAAGCCAAATCTACCTTGCCTGAATCTTTGACAAGCTTATTGTTATCTGCTTGTGAAGTAAATGAATTTGATTTTTTGCGATCAGCAAAGAATCTTGAGCAGTTAGATCTTTCACATAACAAGATTCAAGGAACAATTCCTGATTGGGCATGGTCTAATTGGATGCATTCCATGTCAGTTCTTGATCTATCCTACAACATGTTGACAAGTTTTGACCACATTCATCTTCTTCCTCTATATGCTATTGATTTACGATCTAATCTTCTTCAAGGATCACTACCTGTTCCACAACCCTCTGTACAATTTTTCTTCATGTCAAATAATAATCTCACTGGGGAGATCCCTTCCTCTTTTTGCAATTTGACATCATTAATAATTCTAGATTTGTCAAGAAACAAGTTGAAGGGAGCAATTCCACAATGTTTGGGTAATATGAGTGAACCACTCGTGGTTTTCGATATGCAGCATAATAGTCTTTCTGGAAATGTCCAAATAACTTGTACGTCTGGGAGTTCACTTAAAAGCTTTAGCTTGCATGGCAATAAACTAGAGGGAAAAATCCCAAGATCCTTGGCCAATTGCAAACAGTTAGAAGTTCTTGACTTGGGAAACAATCATCTCAATGACACATTTCCTATGTGGTTGGGGACTCTTCCAACGCTACAAGTTTTAAGCTTGAGATCCAATAAATTGCACGGACCCATTAGAACTTCAACCATTGAAAACTTGTTTCCTCAGCTTCGGATACTAGATCTCTCCTGCAATGTGTTTACAGCAGAGTTACCAATAAGACTTTTTCAACAATTGAAAGCCATGTGGAGAATGGATCAAACAATAAAGCCACCAATTAGTGATGAAGGGGATTTATATTACACAGACTCGGTAACTATTGTAACAAAGGGACTAGAGCGTGAAGTTGTGAGAATCTTGTCATTGTACATCACGATTGATCTTTCAAACAACAAATTTGAAGGACATATTCCTAGTGTTCTGGGAGATCTCATTTCGCTTCGGGTGTTGAATTTGTCTCATAATGGATTACTGGGTCATATTCCACCATCACTTGGAAATTTATCTCTAGTCGAATCGTTAGACCTTTCATCTAACCAGCTAGCAGGAAAGATACCAGAACAACTTGCTTCTCAGCTTACATCTCTTGCAGTTTTAAATCTCTCCTACAACCATCTTGAAGGATGCATCCCTAGGGGACCTCAATTTGCTACATTTGAAAACAATTCATACGAAGGTAATGATGGATTATGCGGATTCCCACTTTCAAGAGGTTGTGAAAGTAATGGGATTCCAGAGACAAACAACACAACACGCGAGTTGGATGAAGAAAGCAATTCTACCTTTCTGAATGAATTTAGGAACGCGATTCTTATGGGATATGGGAGTGGACTAATTATTGGATTCTCCATAGCATATTTCATGCTTTCTTCTCGAAATCCTAATTGGCTTTCTTGGATTGTTGAAAAACTAGAATACATAATCATTGTCAGAAGGCGAAAGAAGCGGCAAGATCAAAGGCGTTTCAGACGAAGGAATAATGGTGTCTAAATAAGTTTCGAAACGCACAAAATGTAAGTTCAAAACTTTCGAATATATATTCGTATTAAACTCAATTCTATAGAAAAATGTGTGGGAATATTGAGATAATTGTTCTGTATCTAACTCGTTTACTTTGTATTTAATGAAATAAATGCAGGGAATAACTTGGGAGAAGTGAATGGACAGAGTTGAAATACTAAGAATTGGAAAGACTATGTTGTAGATGTTTGCAACAACAAATGTCAATATGCTACCAGAAATAAAGGGATCAAAGTGAAACTGCCCTTAATAGCTACTACAATTGAAGTATATTGTCTTCGCATTGAGTTATTTAATAAAAGTTGTGATTTAAAGAAAGAATTTGTTATTCATTCACTATTTGCAGATTCTGTATTGGAAATCTTGAACAGAGAAGAAAACACACCAAACCTAGAATATAGAAGTCCCTTCTTCTGTTTCTATTAAGGAAGATTTCCTCTGGTGTAGATAACATGAACTACACATCCAATTTCTCTGAATGTGAAAACTTAGAATACTACATAGACTCCACATACAGCTAACATTTACTATTTCTTAAGCCAAATCATCATTTCATTCTTCACAAGCAGCATAACAGTACCTCAGAGTTCCGTTCGTCCTGCAAGACGATCAAATGGATCAGCAATCTCATTTTAAGTAATCTTAGAGTACATTTCATTCTGAAGGAGATAAAGCTCATATCAGAGGAGTAAAATGCTCTAGAGCATCAAGCATTTATGCTTTGCGTACTCACACTGAAAAGGGACGAAAAGAAAAGGCAACGATAGCATATTTTAAGCATAAAAAATTAGTAGTAGTATCATTAGTGTCCTTTCCTTCCCTTCTGATTCTATCCCTCCGAATGTATCCTAAATAACTTAAGCATAGCCTTGTACTCATTTCCCTTTGGCCCTTCCATAGTTGAACCACTCATTCACTGAAGGTTGGGTAACTATGTGAATTGAAACACAATATATTCCGTGACCATCACAAGCAGACACGGCGTAAGCATTACATCAAGTCAGGGCGGCTCTTCCTTGAGTGTTACTAATTCACATGAAGGAGCTGAATGTTGACTTTAAATAGGAAGATCAGCCTATTTTATTAAACAACATTTGGGAGAGAGTCAAAGCTCTTAGACACTTCAGTATATCAAACTCAATAGGGCCCTATGCTTATAACTGCACTTCATTGCCACTTGAAAGGAACACTTCCCTATGCTTCTGTTTCTACTGTATCAGAAATTCTTTCGCCGCCTCCTATAACACTCAAGATCCAACAACGATGGGGCGCAGAAGCAATGATCAATAGATACATAGCACTTTAGGAGCTCCTTGTAATAGGAAATTGTGGCTTACCATAACACCTGTTTATCTTTACCAACCTAATTCCACAAGAAGCAAAAACTGGTTTCTCAGAACAGAAAACATTTACCTATTTTGTAAGGACCAACTTGGAACATCTACTGAACTACCAAGAATTACATAGATTCCAATATTTTAGATCTGCCATCTACTTTTTGTAACTCAAAAGTTATAATTAAGAACAAAAGATCTAACAAGTTGATCTTTTCTCTTTCTGTACTTATTCTCGATTTTTCTCTAAGCGTTTTCTCATATCTCCAAATATGTCTAATTTGTCCTGAGACTTTGGTTACTGGAGACCTACTAACCAAGGATAAGGCAAACGGACTTGTTTTTGATGGCTGTGTCTGGAATCCAAGCCTAAGATCCCCAAGTTTTTCTTCAACCCTTAACCACTTAAAGTATTGGATCCACCTCTTAGTAATACTAACAAAAATGTGAATCGCCAATTTTAACAATATAACGGACACAAAATACTAGGACTATTGGAATAAACATTATGCATATAAAGATTAGAACTTCACCTCTATTGAAGCAAGGCAATATTCTAGGGAACCCTTATTCTTACAAGTGAGAATTGCCTAAAATTCTTCCAAGAGCAACTTATGAGAAAGAACCCCAACTTGAAACTCTATCATATCTGACTTTTCATCATAACTAATTTTTGTTATAGATACACAAATGATTAATTTCTTTGCTTGCATCCCAGGGACATCATAACCTCTCCATAACATAATTTCCCTTTAATTTTTCTTTTCCTAGTAAACAAGATGATATTTGATAACCCAAAAATCTCATAGGGCCAAATAGCACATGTTCAAACCTCGGTGGATGATGGGCCCGCCTCTCTACCCTTTTCCACTTAAATACCAAGCTTTGTTTGCGGCAAGGTTCAAACTCATGACGTGTGCCAACCTACACATCACGCGATGCACCCTTACCACTAGACCAAAACCCTTGGGACCAATTTTTGAACTATATATATAACATGGCCATGTGAGTTCAATGGTAAAGGAGTTGTCATTGGGAGAAAGACAACTCCCTTTTAATGGCATCTACCGCCTTATGCTCTTCTACTCGAACTCTATATGTATATATGAACGTTATACATACACAAAATGAGGTGTATCAGATTGACATGCTTATAAAAATTGAAACTTCATATACCGAATAAAGGAGGTAATTCTGGCATCCCTTATTCATTCTTACAAGTCGGAATAGCCTCAAATTCCTTAGATATCATCTCAGACGATCTAAGATGTCTTATAGATAGCCATAAGAAAAACCTTCTCTGCTTGTATTCCGAAAATATCAGAAAACTCTGCATAACGCCGTACCTTTCTGATTTCATATTTGAAGTAAACAAGATGATCTTTAACTTGGAACAAGGGTGTGTGAGTTCAAGGGTAAAGGATTTGTCTTTGCAAGAAAGACAATTCCTTTTCAGCAGCACACACTGCCTTCAGCACGGGACGAACAAATAATATATGAAGAATCTTGCAATGTATATTTATACAAAGTCCGCATTTCATTGTCACACCACCCGTTGACTCAACGATCGCGAAACTAAATATAAACCAATATTAACAACATCAATTAACCTAAACTACAAGGAGTATTAGATTTAGACATCAAAAATATTACCCCCTCAGTTTCATCTGATTCGTCTTAGTTTTGACTGGTCACAGAAATTTAAGAAAGTAATAAGTAGTGTTTAATATTCCAAAATTAAACTCAAGATATGTGTAAAATATCAAAACATGCCGGATGAAATGTTAGAATTAGAGAATTGTTACCAAATATAAAAAGTGGCATTCTTTATTAAACAAATATAAGTAAGACGCATGTATAAGGTATAAAGATAAGAACTTTGACCTCTATCATACTGAAGAAAGGAGAGAATCTTGGCAGCCCTTATTATTCTTACAAGTGGGAATAGTCTCAAAATCCTTAGCAGGCAACTTCTCAGACAAAACCCCAACATGGAATTCAATCATATGAGACTCCTCGTCAACATTAATCCCTGTTACTGGGACCCACACGAACAGTTTCTTAGCTTGGATTCCAGACACATCACCATAACTCATTTTCCCTTTTATTTCTTTAGGAGAAAGAACTGTACATAACAAGGGTGTGTGAGTTGGACTGTAAATGAGTTGTCTTTAGGAGAAAAAGTGTATGATTTTACATTATTTGGGAGAAGTCCCTTTGGAAGGTTGTAGGAAGGAAGGAGATCATGGACATCATCATCTTTATTTGGATGGCTAGGATTGAAGGAGAAAGAAAGGGAGAAGAAGATGAAGAGGAGCGAGCAAAACAAGAGTTGTGACTTTTGAGAGAGCCATTGATGAGGGAGAAAGAGAAGGTGAATGATTGGAGGAAGAGGAAGAGAATTATATTATGTTAAACACAGTGGATCCTTTCATTTTGTTGCAATATAATCCCAAATATTTCTACACATTTTTAAAAAAAAATTCTATATAAGATCTGAAAAGTACATATAAAAGTTATATATTTATTTATCGGTTTGGTTCGAATTTATTTTACTCAATATCAAACTAAATCAAACCAAACTTAGTCGAATTTTTTAATCAATTTGGTTTAACTTTTCGGTTTGATCCGATTTTCAGGTTCGATTTGTACCCCTAGCACGTGTTATTCACTTTGGCCTAACAAACTTCTCGATTTGTACCTTGGGCTACGCAATCATCACGCGTAAAAGGGAGTGTTCTATGTAACTTGTGTTATGTCTTATATTGCAATTGGCTCTTCTCGCCATTTTTTAAGTGAGATAGATGTACATAACGTGTCAAATGCACCCATTCTTTAGAAGCTTGTCACCCTCGAAGGTTGCCAGTCCCTAACAAACCTCTCGATTTGTACCTTGGGCTACGCAATCATCACGCGTAAAAGGGTGTGTTCTATGTAACTTGTGTTATGTCTTATATTGCAATTGGCTCTTCTCGCCATTTTTTAAGTGAGATAGATGTACATAA
>MU683412.1:23965-62907 GCA_026770625.1 Nicotiana glauca
AATGTGCCAAATGCACCCATTCTTTAGAAGCTTGTCACCCTTGAAGGTTGCCAGTCCTTCTCTTTTATCTGCCCTCATCAAACTTGTCCTCATGCCCTCATCAAACTTGTCCTCCGTCGTGGAAGCCACATACACCCACCTATGGGGATTCAGCGTCTTTGTTGAGCTTTTACCCCATCATTGCACTACGGGAGTCTAGCTTCGATACCATATCTGTTACAACCCAAGTTTATTTAGCACATCTCCCTTTGTAATGTGGGATTTGTTTAAGGTATCAAACACACCTCTTCTTCGGAAGCTTGTCAATCTAAAAGCCTTCAATCCTTCTCATTACTAGAATTCGGCAAAAACCGACAAACTTTGGTCGGTCAAAAACCCGGCCAAATTAATTGGTTTTTCAAAATATTTTAATTTTTAATTTTTTTTACGAAACCGACCAAAGTTTGGCGCAAAAATACGGGAAACTATTTTTCAGTCACGCAAAATTTATTTTTCAAGAAACCGACCCATTTTGGTCGATTTTTGCAATTAAAATAAATAAAAATTAATATTTAAAAAACTGACCAACTTTGGTCGGTAAATTCGGCCGGTCATTTTACAAAACCGACCAACTTTGGTTGGTAATTATATCTTTTAATAAAGTCGACCAACTTTGGTCGGTTATTTTCGTGCAAAAATACAATTAAAGAGTATAAATAAAAAATAAAATAATTTTAAAACAAAATGCACCAATGGTTTTAGTGGTAGAATAGTATCCTGTCACAGTGTATACCCCGGTTCGATTCTCAGACGTTGAATCTTTTGATTACATAATTAAAATACCAACCAACTTTGATCGGTTAATTAGGGACCAACCTTGGTCGGTATACTAAAATGACCACCAAAATAGCGACCAAGCACGTTTGGACGATTTTTGGTCGATAATTTGCCAAAACCGACCAATGTTAGTCGGTTTTTGTGGTCGCTAATTACCGAATTTTTAGTAGTGGATATCTTTGAACTGCCCTCGCCAGTCCGCTCGCCGTCATGGTCACAATTTTAATATTTAAATCCACATCACAAAACTCCAACCGTCGAAAGAATAGACGAAAGTTTACAACAGATGATTATTACTACCAGAAATTCTTATGTGGGAAACACAATAAGTGCTGAATCAAATAATACATTGAATCATTTAACCACAGAGATTCTTCTCTTTTTGTACGTTTTTCTTGACGAGCTGAAGTTGGCGTAGTTGGATATCTAACTAAAGTATATACAGTGAGATTTCTCCATAATATTATTATTATATGACATCATATCAATTAACTATAAAAGCCAAATTTTATTCGAAATCGATTTTTTAAGTTATATTTTATCTTTCTATTAACTTTTTACCTATAACAATAATTATTTTTGTAGCAGAATGCTCTCAAAATGGTATCGAATATTTAAAACGAAATGAATAAAAGAATTATCTCCAGTATATATATAAATTATGTTTAAATCGTATGAATTTCACAAACGATAAAAACTGATAAATATATTGCTTTTAATCTTTATCTACTATGTTTCACAAGATTTCTCTCATCTTCATCTTCTGCTATTTCCTATTCTTTTTTTTCCTTTATGCCATATAATTATTTTGTAGTGCTGTTGAAACATAGATTCTTTTTTTTCTTTTGTGTTGAAAGAAAATAAAAAGCAATTCCTTGAGGGAAATATTACACCTTTTATAAAATAACTTACTACGAAAAATGCACCTTTAAACAATATACGTAATCGTACGGTAAGTAAGGACTAGAATTTATTCCCATTTTTCTATTTTTTTTTAAAATGACAGCAACATTTACAACACAAAATAAAATAAAATTCAAAAGCATGTAGTATTAATCTTCATGTTCCTAGTGGCATTTGCTGCTGTAAACATCTACAGTACAGAGTCTTTTCCCATTCACCTGTTATTTCAACTGGACACTTTCTTTGCCTACAATCAATTCATTATTAAAGATACATTTAGCAAGCTAATAAAGCAAGAAATATTCAAATGAAGAGATACAATACCAGTTAATATAAAAAAGCCAGTCCGATGTACAAAGTTCTCGCTATGCGCGGGGTATGGGGAAGGGCCGGACCACAAGATTCTATTATACGCAGCCTTACCCTACATTGCTGTAAGAGGTTGTTGCCACGGCTCGAACCTATGACCTCCTAAAATACCAGTTAATATAAACTAGCAAAAAAAATCAGAGACAGAGTTTAATATGAATATATACCTGAAAATACATATTGGACAACTGGAACTTGTCTAGACACCATTATTTCTTCTTCTGTGACGCCTTTGGCCTCGCTTCTTCTTTCGCCTTTTCATGGTGTTTTTGTGTTCTAGTTCTTCAACAATCCAAGAAAGCCAATTGAAATTTTGAGCTGAAAGCATGATATATGTAATGGATAATCCAATAATTATTCCACTTCCATATCCCATAAGAGCAGCTTTCCAAAAATCATTGAGAAATTCAAAAATGCTTTCTTCATCCAAAAAACGTTTTGTGTTATTTGTCTGGGGAATCCTACTACTTCCACAACCTTCCGAAACTGGGAAACTATGCAATCCATCATTACCTTCGTATGAGCTATTCTCAAAGGTATGGAATTGAGGTCCTTGAGGAATGCATCATTGGAGATGATTGTGGGAGAGATTTAAGATTTCAAGAGACATAAGAGAAGTAAGTTTTTTTGGTATCTCTCCGGAAAGCTGATTATATTTAAGGTCCAATATTTTCACTAGAGATAAATTCCAAGTGATGATGGTATATCACCTTGAAATCCATTATAAAACAAATTCAACACACGCAGTGCAATGAGATCTCCAAAAAGACTAGGAATATGTCCTTCAAATTTGTTACTTGAAAGATCGACAGTGGTGTACAAAGACAAGATTCTCACAACGTCAAGCTCCAGTCCCTTTGTCACAACAACTACCGAGTCTTCGTAATATTCATCTCCTAATGCCTTCTTTGTTTGATTAGTTCTCATCATGGCTTTGAAATGTTGAAAAAGACTTGTTGGAAACTCTACTGTAAATGCATTGCAAGAGAGATCTAATATCTGAACATGACGAAACAAGTTTTTAGTCCTTGAAGCTCTGATGGATCCATACAATTTATTGAATCTCAAGCTTAAAACTTGTAACTTCGGAAGTGTTCCTAGCCACATAGGGAATGTGTCATTGAGGTAATTGTTTCCCAAATCAAGAACATCCAACTCTTTGCAATTGGCTAAGGATTTTGGGATTTTCCCTCTAGCTTATTTCCATGCAAGTTGATGCTTGTCAGGATACTTCTAACTCTAAAAGTTGTTTGGAGATTTCCAGAAAGAAAATTATGTTGCATATCTAAAACATCAAGATAGTAACTCATGTTACCCAAACATTGTGAAATTGCTCCCGTTAAATTGTTTATTGCCAAGTCTAAAACTCTTAATGATGTCAAATTGCATAAGAAAGAAGGGATCTCCCCACCGAGACTATTATTTGATATGAAAAAAAAAAACTTAGAGAGGAAGGTCGAATAGGTAGAGATCCTTGAAGAAAATTGGATCGCAAATCTAGAGTATCTAGTTGAAAAAATTATGGAAAATTGTCAATACTTGTCAACATATTGTGGGATAGATTAAGATGATTCAGTGAGTGTATCCAATTAGACCATGCCCAATTAGGAATTGTTCCTTTAATATTGTTATTTGAAATATCCAAGTAACCTAGAGTCTTTGCCGATCTCAAAAAAATTCAGTTCTTTTACTTTACAACCAGACAATATACATATACAAGAGATTCAGGCAAGGTAGACTTCACGTTGTTGTCATTGTTCAGCGAAATACTATTATATGAAAGACCCAGAGGGGTAAGTTGTTTGAGGTTTGAAAAGAAGCTTACGTCTACATTGCTACTAAAATTGCTATATGAAAGATTAAGTATTGTTAGATTCACAAGGTTTTGAATTGACATGGGAAGATGGCCTTGCAACCGATTCCCTTCTAAGTCAATCTCGACTAGTGAATTGGACTTGAAATCATCAAGTTGACCATAAAAGTAATTATTTATCAATTCTAGGCTAGTTAGTGATGGCAGCGTGTATATCCATGATGGTATTTCTCCATTCAGGTTGTTACTTGATAGCAATAGGGACTCCAGATTCTACAGTCCACTTATAAACAGAGGAATTGGTCCTCCAAGATCGCTATATTGAAGGTCCATATACTCTATACGAGTGAGATTCCAAAGAGATTCCGAAATCGGTCCCGCAAGATTGCAAGAATTAAGATCCAGTCCCTGCAATAAAGTTAGATAGCCAAAAGATTTGGGCAGAAAACGACTGAGCTGATCATTTAAAACTAAGTTAAGAACTTACAAGTTTGACAAGTGAAAAATACTCTCAGGTAATGCCTCATGCAATCCTGTGTTCCAAAGCATCAGAGTTCTTATATGAAAAGAGATATTCAGAGGAAAAGGTGGAAGGGATGTTTACATTTATAAGAACAAGCTCTCTTCATTAGGTCAAATTTTGAAGAAGTAAATTGAAATTGTGAGGTCCAAGACTGAGTGCGTTTCCTGATAAATAAAGAGACTGTAACTTTGATAGATGAGAGATTTTAGAAGGAATTTGACCTGTAAAATTTGAGTGAAAAAGATCGAGATGCGTCAAGTGCGAAAACCTGCCAAATATATGTGAGATTTTCGAAGGAAAGAAGTTATTCTCAGAAAGGTTAAGCCTTTGGAGATGAGAGAGCTGGAATAGGCTACTGTTAGAATCAATAAACCCTTTAAGTTGGTTGAAACTGAGATCAAGTTCAATGATATGTCCAGTAAACTCATTGCATATCACGCCATCCCATAAGCAACAATCTCTGCTCATATTCCATGTACTCGTTTTCACATAAGATTTATGACCATAGAGACCACATAAATTAGAAGCAGAGGGATATACAGTAAGCATCTACTTAAATTTTAGAAGGGAAATACTTTGATCTTTGTTGCACAATTGAGGTAATGTGGATGAAGAAAAAGCAAGTTCATGACAGACACAGATAAAGAGCACAACTAAGAGTTGTTTGTTGCCCATGTTTGCATAAACCGGTTCAAAAGTTGGTTGTTGAATATAAGAAAAAGCCTATGCACAAATATTGTGATGACCCAAAAGGTCATCTCTTATTTTAGAAGTCAAATCTGTGTTCTGAGGCCTTAAAACCCTCATTTTATTTCTCCTCGATATGTGTTCACGGTTCGGGTGCATTTTCAGAAAGCTTTTATGTGAACTTTAAGAAAATCATTGATTTTGACCTTTAATTAAAGTTGAATTCGATCAACATTTTCAGAAAATAGACCCGGACCCGTGATTAGACGGTCCCGTAGGGTCTGTAGTAAAATATGAAACTTGGGCGTATGCTCGAAATCGAATTCCGAGGTCCCTAGCTCGAGAAAAGAATTTTTAAAGAAAATTGTTTGCTAGAAAGTATAACAATTTTTGGAAATGAAATGGTGTGTGATCTTTATGGTATCAGACCCGTATTTTGGTTTCAGAGTCCGGTACATGTTTAAAATAATAATTAAGTTGAACCTGTAAAATTTGGTAAGAATCGAAGTTGATTTAGCATAAATCAGACCCATAGTTGAGAAAATGGAAATTTCAATGTTTTTAAGAATTTCATGAATTTTGGTGTTAAATTCATAGTTTTTGATGTTATTTTGATGACTTGATCGCACGAGCAAGTCTGTATGATATTTTTAGACTTGTGTGCATGTTTGGTTTTGAGCTCCGAGGGCTCGGGTGAGTTTTGGATAGGCCATGGGGTGGTTAGAACTTAGGAAAACTCAGCTGATGCATCTTGTGTTTTGCATAGGCCTCTGATCTCGCAATTACGAGATCAGGCTTCGCACTTGCAAAGTGAGCAGGACTGGAAAATGCGACAATAATGTCGCAAATGCGAACCAGGCCTGGGAAGACCATCCTCGCAAATGCGACATTTTGGCTGGAATTTTTAAGGTCCCTTATGTCGCAAATACAACATTTTTATCGCAAATGTGATGGATGCAGAATTTCAAAGCGGTCACAATTACGAACCCTTGATCACAATTGCGATAATTGTAGCCTATTAATTGAGGTTTCATATGGAATTTTCACCATATTTCAATTCTCTCAAACCCTAAACATCCCTAGGCGATTTTTCAAATGCCCAATCTTCTCCAAGTCATAGGTAATTGATTTCTAACTCATCTTCTTCAATCTAATTCATCTTTTTACATGATTTCACTTCAAAATCCGGGATTTTTCATGGGAAATTCAGAGTTTTTGGGTAGAAATTAGAATTTTCAAATTTTGGGAATTTGGACCTCAATTTGAGGTTGGATTTCAAAATCAATTGCATATTTGAGTTCGTGGGTGAATGGGTAATCGGGTTTTGGTTCGAACTTCGAGTTTTGACCAAGTGGGTCATGGGTTGATTTTTGACTTTTTGGGGAAAATATTGAAAAATCTATATTCACGCATTAGAATTAGTTTATATACTATTTATTGATGTTATTAAGTAAACTATGACTAGGTACAAGCGGATTGGAAGTTGAACCGATAGGTAAAGTGATAATTGAGGCTTGAATTTGTCCGTGAAATTGTGGTAAGTGTTTGGTCTAACCTTAGCTTGAGGGAATAGGAGTTGTGGTCTTATTTTCTATGTGTTAGTTTTGAGTACGACATATAGGTGTGATGACGAGTATCTATACGTTGGTGTCAAGCATGCCCGTGAGTCCTATACCATGATTGTCGTGAATCTATTGTGTACTATTCATGCTTAAATTGATGATTATCAATGTTGAACAAGACTTATGATAACTTCTTGGTAATTAACCATTGTTGAGCATTGGCTCAAGTTGAGATTATTTTTTGAAGTAATTGTTGAAACGATATTGGGTATAGCTGATTCCCTTGCCGGGATGTTATGGTTTCTATTGTTGATTTCCTTACCGAGACGTATTATTTCTATTGTTTGGGTGAGGAAGAGTGTAAAGCATGAAGGGTGATATCGTGCATGATATTGTGAGTGAGTGTTAATGCACAAAGAGTGATGTCGTGCCAATATTATGAGTTTTAATGCACGAAGGGTGATGCCGTGTCATGATTTGTGAGCTAATGCATAAAGGGTGATGCCGTGCCGATATTGTGAGAGTTAATGCACGAAGGGTGATGCCGTGCCATGATTATGAGAGGTAATGCACGAAGGGTGATGCCGTGCCGTTTATGTTATTTTCTTATGGCGAGAACGAGAGTAAAAGCACGAAGGGTGATGTCGTGCATGTGTCACTGTTTCATTATTCGTGTTGATACAATTATGGTGTTCATTATGCTTCCTTATTGAATTACTGTTAGAATTTAATATTCCCCGCAGTATGTTTCCCCTCCCATCTTTATCAATCTTTTCATGTTATTATTGTTCTGTTTGTATATGATTTAACTACACAAGTTTATATGGTTTTCATGTCCTAGCCTCGTCACTACTTTACTGAGATTAGGCTCGACACTTACCAGTACATGGCGTCGGTTGTACTGATACTGCACTCTGCACTTTCTATGCAAATTTCAATGCTGGACATCGTGAGTAGATCGTGGGTTGCTTCCTTCAGTCCATAGGAGACCCGAGGTAGATGTGCCAATGTTCGTAGACTCCAAAGTTCCCTTCCATATGTTTTAGATATAATGTCTCTTTCATTTCGAGAACAGTTGCATTTCTTTTAAACCAATATTTATAGAATTCTTCAGATGTTCGTGACATTGTGACACCTGATCTTTGGTAGCCTTGTTTTAGAACTTAAGTTGTTGTGGAACTTCCCCATTTTATACATGCTTAGTTTTATTTGCAATTTATTATTGTTTGCTGGGTTAATATTCAATGTGTTAGAATGTATCGGTTGGCTTGCCTAGCTTTCACGAGTAGGCACAATCACGATCCTGACGGTGGGAAATTCGGATCGTGACAAGTTGGTATTAGAGCTCTAGGTTGCCTAGGTCTCACAATTCACGAACAAGCTAGGTAGAGTCTGAGGGATCGGTACGGAGACGTCTATGCTTATCCCCCAAAGGCTACAGAGTTTAGGAAAAACTTCACATCTATTCTTTCCTGTCGTGCGACATGATTTCTCAATGCTAATTGAACTTCCACTCTGTTCTTTCACAGATGGTGAGAACACGTACCACTTCATCAGTTGACCAGCAGCACCAGCCCCCAGTGGCAGCTCCTATGAGAGGTAGAGGCCGAGGCAGAGCCAGAGCTCAGCCCAGAGCTCAGCCTAGAGCTCGAGCAACAGCACCAGCAGCGGAGCCTCAGGTAGAGTTTGCGAAGGAGGTTCCGGCCCAGACAGTTCTAGTAGGGCCAGCTCAGGTCCTAGAGGGGTTCATCGCCACCCCGGTACTCCAAGATGCTCCGGTCCATCTAGTAGGCCTTATGGAGAGGGTCACTCAGGAAAGCATATTCCCTGTAGCACCAGTTGTATCGCAGGCCGGAGGAAGAGCCCAGACTCCTACTACTCGCACTGTAGAGCAGATGGCTCCCCAGTTTCAAACTCCAGCAGCTCAAGCAGTCGGGGTAGTTCAGCCGGGTGTTATAGCACAGATTGATGATAGTTCAGCTATGTCTGTTGATGCCTTGTGGAGGCTGGATAGGTTGACCCAGCTTTTTACTACCACATATGGCGATACATCTTCAGAGGATCCCCAGGACTATATGGACAATTGTCACAAGGTTCTACAGAACATAGGGATAGTGGAGACCAATGGGGTCGACTTTGCTGCTTTTCATCGGCCAAGTTCCGCCAAGACTTGGTTGAGGGATTATTGTTTGGCTAGAATATCAGGGTCACCGGTTTTGACTCGGGATTAGTTCTCTCAACTATTTCTGGATACGTTTCTTCCTATCACTCAGAGGGAGGACTATCAGAGTCAGTTTGAGCGTCTCCAGCAAGATTCTATGACCGTCACTCAATACGAGACCAGATTTATTGACTTGGATCGTCATTCTCTTCTTATACTTACCATCGAAAGAGAGAGAGGGTGAGCAGGTTTATTGAGGGACTAGCTCAGCCTATCAGATTGCAGTTTGCTAAGAAGACAGTAAGTGATATTTCTTTCCAGGATGCAGCCAATGTGGCCAGGCGAGTTGAGATGGTTTTATCATAGGGGAGTGGTCAGGGGTCTGACAAGAGGCCTCATCATTCTAGCAGGTTCAGTGGTTCCTCTTTTGGAGGTAGGGATTCTTTTGGTAGGGGCGATCCTCCCAGGCCGTTTCATTTAGCACTTCAGGCTTCTCATGATGATTCAGGTGGCCGTGGTTCTCATATGCAGTATTATGATATGCTACCCTACAGTGCACCACCAGCTCCTATCAGTGCACCTCCACTCCAGAGTTTTCAGGGTGGTTACTCAGGCCGCCAAGGTCAGTTTCAGGATCAGCAGTCCCAGCAGCCGAGGACTTGTTATACTTGTGGTGATTCGAGGCACATTGATAGATTTTTCCCTCGAGCATTGAGTAGTTCTCAGCATCCTGGTTCTCGTGCCATGGTTCAGGCACCAGGTGTTCCACCGCCCGCTCGGCCAGCTAGAGGTAGGGGTCAGGTAATTAGAGGTGGAGGTCAGACAGTTAGAGGTGGAGGTCAGGCCGCTATTGGAGGAGCCCAACTAGCAGGAGACCATCCCAGGGATGTAGTTCAGAGTAATGGAGCCCAACTCCAATGTTATGCTTTCCCGACCAGGCTTGAGGCTGAGGCATCCGATGCCGTTATCACAGGTACGGTTTTCGTTTGCAGTAGAGATGCTTCAGTTATATTTGATCCAAGGTCTACATACTCTTATGTGTCATCTTATTTTGCTGCGTATTTGATTGTGCCTCGTGATTCTTTAAGTGCTCCTTTACATGTGTCCACATCGGTAGGTGATTCTATTGTTGTAGATCGTGTCTATCGCTCGTGTGTGGTTATTATTGGGGGTCTTGAGACCCGTGTAGATCTTTTACTTCTCGATATGGTTGATTTTTTATGTCATTTTTGGGAATAGATTGGATATCACCTTATCACGCTATATTGGACTAGCACGCCAAGATTGTGACCTTAGCCTTGCTGGGTTTTCCTTGATTAGAGTGGAGAGTGACTCCTGGTCATTCTATTAGTAGGGTTATTTCTTACATGAAGGCTCGGCGTATGGTCGAGAAGGGGTGTTTGGCTTACTTGGCGTATGTTTGTGATTCTAGTGATGAGGTTCCTTCTATGGATTTTGTGCCAGTTGTTAGGGAGTTTCCAGATGTTTTTCCTGTAAACCTGCCGAGGATGCGACCCAATAGAGATATCAACTTTTGCATTAATTTGGCTCCGAGCACTCAACCCATTTCATTTCTGCCATACCCCATGGCCCTGCCATAGTTGATAGAATTGAAGGAACAGTTGCAAGATTTGCTGGACAAGGGCTTTATCAGACCTAACGTCTTGCCCTGGGGTGCGTCTGTGTTGTTTGTTAAGAAGAAGGATGGGTCGATGAGGATGTGTATAGATTATCGGTAGTTGAACAAGGTCACCATCAATAAAAAGTATCCATTGCCAAGGATTGATAATTTCTTTGATCAGCTTCAGGATGCCAAAGTGTTTTCAAAGATTGATTTGAGATATGGCTACCATCAGTTGAGGATTAAGGCATCTGATGTCCCTAAGACAGCTTTTCGCACTCGGTAAGAGCATTATGAGTTCTTAGTGATATTATTTGGGTTGACGAATGCCCCAACAACTTTTATGGATTTGATGAACCGGGTGTTCAAGCCTTATCTGGATTCCTTTGTGATTGTCTTCATTGATGATATTTTGATCTACTCCTGCAGCTGAGAGGAGCATGAGCAGCACCTTCGAGTCATTTTTCAGACTTTGCGATACAGTCAATTGTATGCTATGTTTTCGAAGTGTGAATTTTGGTTGAGTTCAGTTGCCTTGTTGGGTCACGCTGTATCAACAAAGAGTATTCAAGTAGATCCGAAGAAGATAAAGGCAGTCAAGGACTGGCCTAGACCAATATCAGTTCCAGAGATCCGGAATTCCTAGGGTTTGGCAGGTTATTACTGTCAATTTGTGGAGGGGTTTTCATCTATAGCAGCACCGATGACCAAGTTGACCCAGAAGGGTGCCCAATTCAGGTGGTCGGACTAGTGTGAGGCGATCTTTCAAAATCTCAAGATAGCTTTAACTACGACACCGATGTTAGTGTTGCCCACAAGTTCAGGGCCATATACAGTTTATTGTGACGCATCTCGTATTGGACTTGGTACGGTGTTGATGCAGAATTTCAAGGTTATTGCATATGTTTGTGGCAATTGAAGATTCATGGGAAGAATTACCCAGTTCATTATTTGGAGCTAGCAGCCATTGTTTATGCACTGAAGATTTGGAGGCATTATTTATATGGCGTGTCATGTGATCATAAGAATTTACAGTATTTGTTCAAGAAAAAGGAGCTTAATTTGAGGTAGAGAAGGTGGATGGAGCTATTGAAATACTATGATATCACCATCTTGTATCATCCAGGGAAGGCCAATGTAGTGGCCGATGCTTTGGAGATGATGGAGTTTTGAGGATGCAAGGTCGAGTTTGTGTGCCTAATGTGGATGCACTTTGTGAGTTGATTCTAGAGGAAGCCCATAGTTCCCGGTATTCTATTCATTCGGGCGCTACTAAGATGTATCCGGACTTGCAGCAGCATTATTGGTGGAGGAGGATAAAGAAGGATATTGTTGCATATGTAGCTCGGTGTTTGAATTGTCAGCAGGTAAGTACGAGCATCAGAGACCTGGTGATTTTCTTCAGAAGATTAAGATTCTTGAGTGGAAGTGGGAGCATATTACTATGGACTTTGTTGTTAGACTCCCACGGACTTAGAGGACGTTCGATGGGGTATGGGTTATTGTTGATAGGCTGACCAAGTCATCAAATTTCATTCATGTGGCAGTCTCCTATTCTTCAGAGAGGTTAGCTGAGATCTATATCCAGGAGATTGTTCGTCTTCATGGTGTGCCCATGTCTATTATTTCTGTCGCGCCACCTTTTTTCCCTTTGCGGAGAGAGGTCTGGGTTTCGACATTCATGGTGTGTGATAACTCCTTTTCTTTTCGGAATTGGGTATTTGAAGAGTCACCACCTAACGAGTTATGGTGCATTAGGGCACCTAGAGTGATTCATTCTTGGATTGGTTTGAATTACCAAAGGCTAGGGTAAGGGCTCGAAAAGACCTCGAGGGGAAGGTGTTAGGCACCCCTCTTGGTCCATAACTGTAGGTGCTGGCCGAACTTATAGTCACGAATTAGTCCAAATAAGTACTTGAAACAAATAATTAAAAATAAGGCATGTTTATATGACTCAAATAAGACATAAGTTTTGGACAAGTTGTATAAAACAAAGTCTTAAACAAAAAGAATTTCGGGAAGGGGGGGAGTCCTAGGTTGGTTAGCTTATAGGATCACCCCACACAATGTCCAGTAAACACTCCTCAATGAGGGGCTACACGTGATATTAGCGCGTAGTCATCATATCCCATATCTACCCTTCCCATCCTCTTAGTAGTTATTTAAAGCGAGTGTTTGGTCAACGATCTCTATTGCGTGTTGTTACCTGTCCTTTCTTAATGGTACTGGAGTGATTTAGGACCTCTACCTATATGTGGTTCTAGAAAAACCCCTAAGGTTTTAAAGGTGAAAATACGAAGGGGACATGCAAGAACAATTAGGACTTTAACACATAAGATAAAAGGGAGCAATTAGAGGCTCAAAGTTACCTCCTAAAACAATACACATAAACAGCACGACTCAAGCACAAATGAGGGCCTTTTTGTTAAATAGTATCTTAAGGCATGATGTCTAAGTGAATATATAGAAAACTGGCAGTTTATTTTATAAACTTAGAAGTGATGATCCTACCAGTTGCCTACTGATTTTAAGAAGCCTGTTAGAACAACATTAAGTCATAGAAATAGTTTCAGAATTGCAAGTTTCGAAAACACACCCTATAGGCTTGCCTATACGCGGAATACTGATGACTACATTTTATATAGTGAAACAAAGCAGGTTTTGAAATGGACTCTTTAATCCCTAGAGGCATGACTTCTAACATGACAAGATACAAAAGTCTTATAGGCATGGTTTCTACCTGTATTACCCCCCAAATATGTAGCTAACCACCCTTTTCACTAATTACCCCAATATTCGTCTACAAGTTATTACAGACCACATAAATGAATTACATAAGTAGATAAGAGAATAAGAAGTTATTCTATATGGAGTCTACAGATAGGCCTAGGTTTCTAAAGCCTCTAATAGCCTCAAATGCCCAAATTCCATAGACAATGTCATAGTCTAGGTGCATCAAAGTTCCCTAAGGATCTCAAGGATCCCGGGCAGTGCTTACACCTAGAATTGATAACCAAAATGAATAAGTGCAGTATGGAAGGGTCAGCCTCAGTATGCCAGAATTCAGAGGGTTCTCAAGAGGATCCCAATGCAGTACACATACTAGAGAGGATAGAACCTATTGACCTCGGAGTAGAGTGGAAGTGCTTGACATAGTTTGAAAGTTTTAGTAGAAAAACAGTATTGATAGGATACTTGAAAAATAATTTCGTGAAACAACAGAGGAATTATTCAATGAGACAGTTTTGAAAAGAGTTGGGCAGTCAACAAACAATAGACCAGTTTTGAAACCATAGCAAGTTCATCATTACACCAAGAATAAAGAAGGTTAAACACCACAAGCCTTCACACATGGGTAAATGAGAATTGGGGACAGGGGAAACACATAATGGTAAACACACAGCAGGTAGAAGTCTTTGGGATTATGCACAAAACGCTGTTTAGACATAGTCACAGAATCAGCAATGCTTAAAGGGTTCAACATAGGATCAACATGATTTAAGAAACAATCCTAGAATCATACAAGTTCAGGAGTGCACACTACTTTATAAGGAGGTTCATATCAGAGTCCAGATAGTGCAAGATTACATGGAGATAGATCACATAGAAGTGGTAACATGCTCATACTAATTATAAGGAAGGGGAGTTCATAACATGCTAATCATGTAAGCATATTAACTGCAAGTTTCATAGCAAAACCATAAGTAAAAGCAAACCAGAAACAGGAAGAACTGAAGCAATAAAAGAACCATATTGTTGTTGAAACTTGAATTGAAACTAGAACATACCAGTAAAAAAGACAGTAAGCAAAGTGAAGGAGAAGGATAGCACATTAGTTTGCCTTGGCTTGCAGCTGACTAACTTAGAATAGTAGCAAGTAGCACAAAAGAGAGAGCGAGCAGAAAGTTTAAGTGTGTGAGAGAGAGCTTTTGAACCAACGTGTTCGTGTGTTGTGTTAATTAGAGAATGTATATATATAGTAGTTCGAAATCAGATAAAAATAAGGTAAGAATCATAGTAGCATACTAATTATGGAACGTAAAATCAATTAGAGCAAAATCAGGATAAGTACTCCCTTAAGTTAAGGGAATCAATTCAAACGGTAAGAACAAGTAGCATATAAGGAAATCAGTGTATGCCTAATAAGGAAAGAATCAAATCTAGTGAGTATAGGGTAAACAATTAGGGCTAAGTTCAGAAAACTCTAATTAAGGAAATAGTTTAGTAATAATAAAGCACCACAACAGACAAGGTAGGCGAATCAGTAAATTTGAATAGAAGAGGTAGAAATTAAGGGTTTAAGGAAGGTCTTTCAATCAAATCATAAAATAGGAAATCCATAATCAATCAAAAGGGAAGTCATGATTCATTATTCAGTATATAAATAGAGTAAAACAAAAATAACCAGTCATAGAAAATATGCAGGTTAAATAGTATTGATAGAAAGAGGCAAGTCTGAACAATCAAGATGAACATAAATATACAGAAGGCGAAAACCATTTGAAATCGATGATTCTTGTACAAGAGTCCCAAGAACAGTGTAAAATACTAAAGAAACAAATTTAAATCATTTTAAAATTGTACAGATCTAGAAGATATAGGCAGAAATTAGGGTTTCGGAAGAAACCCAAATAGAGATGATAGAACCTGTCTAGAATCTCAAGGATCGTAACAAGTACAACATGATTTTGCTAGATATCACACTGAAGTAGCCAAGAACATACAAATTGCAAACCCTAGATGTAAGTCAGCATGGCCCAGGGCCCTTGAAGACCTTAGAGAAGGAAAGCATAGCATTAGAGGAGCCATTGAAGGCTTAGGAGTTGAAGGGAGATCATCGGAGAAGACAGGAGAAAGGGATGTCAGCGGTTGAAAGAACCAAGGTTAGGTTTAGTGGTTGGGAGAGGAGAGGAGATGAGAGAATATAGAGGCGGTGGTCTCTGAATAATGAGCTAGGGTTAGGTGTTGTTTGGGATAAAAAAGGAATGAACAGACGAGAAGATCAATGACCAGGATTTGATGGGTCTTCGAGCCGGTAGGGGGGTTCAGGATTTGGGATCGAGTAATTTGGTTAGAAATTGGGCTGGGGTTGGGTTTAAATTGGGCTACAATTGAAATGAAAATCTAGCTATTTTTAAATAGCCAATTTTTCATGTATTATTTATAAAAATAATAAATAATTTCTAGAAAATAATTTTGTGTACTAAAATGATTTAATATAGACATTTAAAATTTTAAAAATATAGGAGATCAATTTTACGCAAATAAATGTAATTATACATCAATGGGGCTAATATTGTAATTATATGTAATTTAGCTTCAAAAATACAAAATGCAATTGTAAAAATGCACAAAAATATTTTAACCATATTTTGGCATAAATATAGAAATCAAATGAGTAAATCACCACAACCTTAATTTGAGGGATAATTATTGGGGATTTTATAAATTAAAGGGAAGGAAATAAATTAATTTAAATCCTTAAAACTATGAGAAAAATTATAAAAACCTTGTGCATGCTTATATATGCATATATATATATATATATATATATATATATATGTTATTTTGAAGGTATTTATGCATATAAAAATATACAGAAAAATTGGGCATCAATAATTTCAGACCGAGGTATGCAGTTTACCTCGCATTTCTAGAGGGCAGTTCAGCGTGAGTTGGGTACACGGGCCGAGGGATTAGGCTCATTTAAATAGGGTGGCAAGGATTATCCTCAAGTAAATGTAGAGTGCAAATAGGGAGGCAAGGATTAGACTCATGCAAATTTGGAGTCAGGGATTAGACTCATGCAAATATGGAGTCAGGGATTAGACTCATGCAAATAGGGAGGCAAGTATTAGCCTCATGCAAATGTGGAGTTAGGGAGGCAAGGATTGGCCTAATGAAAATGTGGAGTCAGGTATTAGAATCATGTAAATAGGGAGGCAAGAATTAGCCTCATGCAAATGTGGGAGTCAGGGATTAGACTCATACAAATAGGGAGGCAAGGATTAGCCTCATGCAAAGGTAGAGTCAGGGATTAGACTCATGCAAATAGGGAGGCAAGGATTATCCTCATGCAAATGTGAAGTCAGGGATTGGACTCATGAAAATATGGAGATAAGGATTAGTCTCATGCAAATGTGGAGTCAGGGATTAGACTCATGCAAATGTGGAGTCAGGGATTAGCGTCAAACAAATGTGGAGTTAGGGATTATACTCATGCAAATAGGTAGGCAAGGATTAGCCTCATGTAAATAGGGAGGCAAGGATTAGCCTCTTGCCAATATAGGGGACAAGGATTAGTCCCATGCAAAGAGCTAGCAGCAAATAAGAGTAGTGTATGTCTTAGCTGGAGATGTATTCGATGTCTGATGGCCTGATTGATAATGAATTATCTTTGTGCATACATGCTTTGCGTGTGCTATTGTTACGTCAAATATGGCTGCGTTCAAAGAAAAATCGTAGGTTTTGTGGGGAGGGGGAGGTTGCTTCGTGCTCCTGTCGGCTGGCTTTGCTTTGCTCCATTCTAAAAGCCTTTCGAGTTCCCTTGGGTGACACCTGACTGTCACGGAAATAGAATTTTTGAAAAATATGCAATTATTGATAAAAATAGAGTTGTTTTGGAAACGTATTGATATATCAAGTAATTTTTGATGAACTAGTGACTGTAAAATATCTCAAAGACATTGCAGCTCTTTTATGTTAGAATTTTTGAGGGACCCCCTCAAAATTCTGACCCAGTTTGGTATATGATCTTTAACTGTTTGCAGATGACGGATCTCGCTGGATCTTTTGGAATTTTGAGAATCCCTGTCCCAGTTTATGCTCTTGGGGTAAATGAAAATTTTATTATGATATGACCGAATCCATAAGGCTGCCTACGTAGCCCCTCTTAAACGTGAATTAGGTCAAGCATAGTTCAATTACATCAAATAAGGAAATGTAAAGTATCTAAACATAGTATCTCTTGACTGCGTCTGAATTGATCGATTTTGGCCACACTTCTCCGTCCATTTCTGCAAGTATGAGTGCTCCTCCTGTTAGTACTCTATGAACCATGTACGGACCTTTCCAATTGGGAAAGAATTTTCGCATGGCTTCATCTTGATGAGGTAAGATATTCTTCACCACCAATTGACCTGGTGCAAATTGCCTTGGTTTGACTCTTTTGTTGAAAGCTCTGGACATTCTATTCTGATAAAGTTGGTCGTGACACATCGTGTTCATTCTCTTTCTATCGATAAGGGCCAAGTGCTCATAGCAACTCCTTATCCACTCCGCATTGCTGAGTTCACCTTCCTATATGACTCTTGAAGAAGAAATCTCCACCTCAGCTAGGATTACAGCCTCGGTACCATAAACCAACATGTAGTGAGTTGGCCCAGTTGATGTACGAACTGTAGTGCGGTACCCCAATAGAGCAAAGGGTAGATTTTCGTGCCACTGCTTGTGATTCTCTACCATCTTCCTTAGTATCTTCTTAATGTTTTTGATGGTGGCTTCTACGGCTCCATTCATCTAAGGTCTGTAGGCTGTGGAATTCTTGTGCTTGATTTTGAAAGCTTCACATATGGCTTTCATCAAAAACTATTGAGATTGGCAGCGTTTTCGGTAATAATGGACTCGGGAACTCCGAATCGGTAGACAATACGATCCTTGACAAAATCTGTGACTACTTTCTTGGTTACAACTTTGTAAGATGCAACTTCTACCCATTTTGTGAAGTAATCAATGGCTACTAGAATAAACCTGTGTCTGTTTGAAGCAGTAGGCTCAATCAGACCGATAACATCTATTCCCAAGGCGGCGAATGTCCAAGGTGATCTTGTTGCATTGAGCTCATTTGGTGGCACTTTTATCATGTCGGATGCACTTGACATTTAGAGCATTTGTGGACATACTGAATGCAATCCGTCTCCATGGTCATCCAAAAGTAGCCTGCCCTGAGTATCTTCTTAGCCAAGCCAAAACCATTCATGTGAGGACCACAGGCCCCAGCAGGCACATCCTCAACTAGCTTAGAAGCTTCCTTTGTGTCGACACATCTTAGTACACCCAAATTGGGAGTTCTTCTATTCAAGTTCCCCCCATTGTGGAAGAAGTGATTTGACAATCTCCGAAGCATGCGTTTCTGGATGTGATTTGCATGCTCACGGTATTCTCCTTTAGAAAAGTATTCCTTGATGTCATGGAACCAAGGCTTTCCATCTGCTTCTCCCTCGATATGACAATAATATGCCGGCTGATTATGGATCCTCACCGAAATGGAATCAATATAGTTCTTATCTGGATATTGTATCATGGATGACAAGGTGGCCAATGCGTCGGCAAACTCGTTCTGAATTCTGGGCACATGTCGAAATTCTATATTTGTAAACCTCTTTCTCAATTCCTGCACATGGTGCAATTATGGCAATATCTTGAAATTCTTGGCAGCCCATTCTCATTGTACTTGGTGCACAAGCAAATCTGAATAACCGATCACCAGCAGCTCCTGAATGTTCATGTCAACCGCCATGTTGAGCCCTAGTATGCAGGCTTCATATTCTTCCATGTTGTTGGCGCAGGGAAATCTGAGTTTAGCAGATACCGGATAGTGTTGGCCTGTTTCTGATACCAAAACTGCTCCAATGCCCACTCCTTGGAAATTTGCGGTTCCATCAAAGAACATCCTCCAACCATCATATGCTTCGGTAATGTCTTTTCCTACAAATGATACTTTTTCATCAGGAAAATACGTTTTCAAGGGTCTGTATTCTCCTTCCATCGGATTTTCAGCAAGGTGATATGTCAATGCTTGTCCCTTGATCGCCTTTTGAGTTACACAGACGATATCGAACTCACTTAGTAGTATCTGCCACTTAGCCAACTTCCCGATCGGCATGGGTTTCTGGAATATATACTTCAGGGGATCCATCCTAGATATGAGGTAGGTAGTGTAGGCACAGAAGTAGTGCCTCAATTTCTGGGCTGTCCAGGTTAAAGCACATCAAGTGCATTCAAGCAGCCAATAACGTGCTTCATAAGGTGTGAACTTCTTGCTCAAGTAATATATGTCCTGCTCCTTTTTTCATGTCTCGTCATGTTGTCCCAAAACAAATCTGAAGGCTCCATCTAATACAGATAGGTAGAGTAGCAAAGGTCGTCTTATTCTGGTAGGACCAAAACTGGTGGTGTGGATAGGTACTCCTTGATCTTATCCTTTCCAGCTTGTTAATCATCCTTTCTCAGCATCTTGAAGATGGGTTCACATATGACTGTGGACTGTGCTGTGAATTTACTGATATAGTTGAGATGCCCTAGGAAGCTCATTACCTCTTTTTTACTCTTAGGTGGTGGTAACCCCTGAATAGCTTTGACTTTAGTCGAATCCTGTTCAATCCCTCGACAACTGACAATGAATCCCAATAACTTTCCCGTGGGAACCCCAAATGCACACTTTGCGGGTTCAATTTCAATTGTACCTCCTGAGCTTGTCAAAGAACTTTGTCAAGTCCGCTACGTGATCTGCGACCCTCTTGGATTTGATAATGACATCGACCACATATACCTCTATTTCTTTGTGTATTATATCATGGAATATGGTTGTCATGGCTCTCATGTAAGTGGCCTCAGCTTTCTTCAGACCGAATAGCATCATCTTGTAACAATATACACCTCATGGTATAATAAAAGTTGTCTTCTCTGCATCTTTTTCATCTATCCAAATCTGATGATAACCCGCGAAGCAATTTACAAAGGATTGGATTTCATGCTTGGCACAATTATGAATCAGGATGCGTATATTTGGCAGTGGAAAATCATCTTTGGGACTTGCTCTGTTTAAATCTCGATAGTCAACACATACTTTGACCTTCTTGTCTTTCTTTGAAACTGGCACGATGTTACCTAACCATGCTGGATATTCAACCACCCTGAGAACCTTGGCTTTGTTCTGCTTGGTAACTTCCTCCTTGATTTTTAGACTCATGTCTGGTTTGAATTTTTTGAGATTTTGCTTGATTGGCGGACACATGGGATTAGTAGGCAACTTGTGAGCTACTATGGAAGTGCTCAAACTGGACATATCATCATACGACCATGCGAAGATGTCCTCATATTCCTTTAGGAAATAAATGTACTCTTACTTCCCTATTGGCGACAAGTGAATGCTGATACGGGTTTTTTCGACGGTCTCGGTGTCTCCCAAATTTACTGCTTCTGTCTCGTCCAGATTGGACTTAGGCTTGTTCTCAAAATTCTCAACCTCCCTGACAATTTCCTCGAGTATCTCATCTTCTTCCTCTGAGTCACTATTCTCATGTTGTGTTGCCTCATTACATGTCACAATCACTGGTTCATCAGGAAAAGTAATAACAACATTGTGGAAAGAAAAAGTGTAAAGATAGTTGTGAATAATAAAGAGAAAGTGCATTTGATTAAAATTTGAAAAATTGTTCGGACAAAGCATGGCTCGATGAATCGAGCATTTATTTGAAACAAGTAAAGATTAAAATGA
Organism: Nicotiana glauca; assembly: GCA_026770625.1. Lineage (NCBI taxonomy): Eukaryota > Viridiplantae > Streptophyta > Magnoliopsida > Solanales > Solanaceae > Nicotiana > Nicotiana glauca. Next base: position 44,919 of record MU683412.1, read on the forward strand.
AACTATAGGAAATTTTAAATGCGTAGAACGGCTATAGAAGTAAATTCTTCCAAGCTACCAAGGGACTCGGCGGGCTCGGGATGATATGGCGGTCTAGTTTCATAGAACATCTACCTTCACCACAGTCTGAATAGTGAGGCGTTCTTCCTCTTTCTCCTCAATTATGGCACTGCATTCCATGTCCTCATCGTCCAAGAACAAATTCTTCAACCCAGCTAGTGCTTCTTCTTCTGCAATTCCTCATATTATGTCGGCCTGGTGGAAAGCTTGTTCCAAACGTGGCACCGATTGCTCAAGAGGGTAATATGGTCCATGCCATGGAGGTGGCCAATTCCTATACTCTTGCCATGTGTACTGGTATCCGAGCCTAAAAGAGGTACCATGACTTTTCAGCTATATTGGTTTGGTGATGCCTTGGAGGTTCTTTCCCAGCCCCTTTCCGGGTTCATATCCGGACCATAGTAGTATGAATTCTATTTTATTGCTCCACCACTTACCATTCTCGATGGCATTGACCCGTTCAATATGATGATAGGTTTACCCTCCTAGCCTTCTTCTATGTCCAATGGTCGGGATAGTTTGACTAGTATAGATGGGGTTACTTCCATCTCCGTGAATGATTACCTCCTGGTGGTTCCATTCAAAATTCACGGCTTGATGTAGTGTGGAAGGCACGGCTCCAGCATCATGGATCCATGGCCGGCCCAACAGAAGATTATATGAGGTTGGTATGTCAAGCACCTAAAATTCAACGTCGAACCAAGTTGGCCCCATCTACAAGCAAAGGTTGATTTCACCGATTGTGGCCCTATGGGACCCATCGAAAGCCTTCAAATTCATGCTTCCTACCCATATCTCATGGAAACCTTTGTCTAACCTCTTCATGGTGTCCAATGGACAAATATTTAGGCTTGAACCTCCATTAACCAGGACCCTGGCAATGAACTTGTCTTCAAATTGTACTGTGATATGCAGTGCTCAATTTTGATTCAAGCCCTCAGGCGCTAGCTCATCTTCATGGAAGATAATCTTTTGGCTCTCCAGCACTTGCCCAACCATGTTGGCCAATTCTCCACCAGTGATGTTATTGGGTACATAAGCCTCGCTCATCATTTTCATTAAGGCATTCTTGTGTGCCTCTGAATTTTGGAATAGTGACAGGATAGATATCTGAGCAGGGACTTTTTTTAGATGGTCAACAACAGAGTAATCCTTTGCCTGCACTTTCCTCCACATGTCATCTGGCCCGGTCTCAATGATAGGCTGCCTAGTAGTGGCATCCTTGCTTGATCTTCCCAAATGTTCCTGTGTATAGACTCTTCCAGTCCTAGTCATTCCTTGTGCTATGTCAAATTCCTCTACCTTGACTTTCCCTTTCCGCCAAGCCTCGGCAACATAATCCCACAGTATTTCTTTTGAGTTAAATGGGGGTGTGGTTGACACGGTCAGAGTAAAAGGTGTGACCACTTCTACTTCAAATGGAGTGGCGGTGGCTGCGGGCGGAGCTACTTCTACCTTGAATGGAACAGATGCAGTGACCTCAACATCAATAGGTGGCTGAGTCTGAACCATAATAGGAGTAAGTGTGACTTCAACCTTAAAGTCATCGCCTTCTCAAATGAGCCCGATTGACCCCTCAAGGTCCCATTCTTCATTTGTCTCTATCACATGTACACCAATCACCTATGTGATGAGGGATGGGATTGTTGCGGACATTGGGCGCGACTTCCTTTTCTTGTATGACCCTGTTATCAATGAGCGTCTGGATTTTATCCTTCAATGTTCGGTACTCAGCAGTGGTGTGCCCTTTCATACCGGAATGATATGCACAAGTTTTGTTCGGATTGAACCATTAGGATGGATTTTCTAATGCCACGGTGGGAACATGAGTGATTAACCTGCGACTTTCAACCTTTCATACAGTTGGTCGATGGGCTTAGCAATGGCGGTGCATTGTCTGGGTGGCTTGCGGTCGAAATTGGGTCTTGGTCTTAGATAATTTTGGTGAGCTAGTGGTGATTAGAAGTGGGATGGTTGGGAGTTATAGGTGTGATGGACAGTGGCTGGTTGGGAATATCTGGGAGATAAAGGTTGATATGTAGGTGGTGAAGCATGGTATGTGGGTGGAAGTGATTGATATTGAGTGGAGGTGTTTGATATGTGGGTGGAGCTGTTTGATATGTGAGGTGAGACTTTGGGCCATGGGCCACCATTACTTCCCCAATATCTCTCTTCTTCGGTATGCCACCTGATTGTAGTGCCTTATTCGTGGCTTGCAAAGCCTCGAAGTTTATTACCATCCCACTCTTGATTCCCTCTTAGATTCTTTCTCCGAGTTTGATGATGTCAGAGAACTTGTTATTTTCGATAACCACCAACCTACCATAATATTGTGAATCATGTGCCCTAACGAAGAATTTATTCATCTGTTCTTCATCCAAAGTGGGCCTGACCTTGGCTGCTTCCGACCTCCAACGAGTAGCGTACTCACGGAAAGTCTCAGTAGGTTTCTTCTTAAGATTCTGGACGTAGAAGACATCCAGTTAATTTTCTGTGTTGAATCTGAACCAGTCCATGAAATCCGATGCCATGCTTACCCAATTGGACCATTTATTGGGATTGGCTGATATACCAAGACAAAGTGTCCCCAATAAGGCTCCTCATAAAGAGCTTCATTTGGATCTTTTCATCTTTCCTGACCTCGACAAGCTTGTCATAATAGGTCCTTAGATGAACCTTGGGATCACCTGTAGCATCGAACATTTCGAACTTGGGAGGCTTGTACCCCTCTAACAGTTTGACATCCGGCTGTATGCACAGATCTTCATAGTTCAAACCCTTTATTCCTCTATCGCCTTCAACCCATTAAACTCGGCTTGTCAACTTCTTGAGTTCTTCAGCCATGTTCTTAATGAGTAGGTCCTTCTCAGAGGATTTCGGTGCATAGGAGATTGGTTGGGTAGAATGAGGCTTAGTTTCCACATTATAGGGTTGCTTTAATGGATGCTAGGAACGTGGGTGTAGTGATGGTCATTGATGGATTTTTAGGGATCGAGAGTGGATTGTGGTGTGTTTTGGGGAGTGTGGTAAGTGGTGGTTGGTGGGTACTGAATTGGTTGATGATGATGTTTTGGCTGAGTTGGTATTGGCAATGGATTGATATTTTGGTGTGGAGTTGCGTATTGATTTGGTATGGTAGGATTTTGTGGCTGCTGGTTTTGTGTGTTCTGAGGAGGCATCGGGTTCTTTGTGTTTTATTGATGGATATCGGGGACATTGAGGGTGAGTGGCAAATTTTCCAAGTTGCGAACTTGCTCAAGTTCTCCTTGCAATTCCAGTATCTTTTGTTCTAGCCTCAAAACTAGATTATTTGGGGCCGGAGTACTACGGCCATCTGAAGTTGCATTATCAATATTACTTTCGGATTCCACTTAAGTCGTCCATCTTTGACTTTCCTCTTCCTTTTGTGTTGCTTGGAGGAGGAAGAGTTGGAGGGCCTCTAGATCTGGTATCATATGCTGACGAGGCCAGTATGAGCGAACCAACCTAAGGGGATAAGAATAATAATAAAAATAAGCAAAAAAAAAAAGGTAACAAGTCAGTGAGTATTCTGAAATGTTTGCAGTATTTAAAAACATATTGCAAATTGTAAACTCATCTCCTATTTTGGGAACGTCGTTGTGCCCGAGGTAGGCCTAGCGACAAATAAACTTGGAGAACTTTTAATGCCAATAACTACTTCATTTCATAATATAAAAATAGTCGAACCCCAAAACAACACTAAAATAATAATAAGATAAGTCACTACTTGACACTTGGCCTTATTAAATTTTAGGAAAAACAAGTAAATCTAGCCTATTTGGTCCAAGAAAGACCTTCCCTATATTCGATCTTCTGGATTCCATCATATAGATCCCCCAGCTCGCGCAATCCCAGCAGCATGTAGGCCCTGGCCAGCTATCCCCCTTTAGCTCCTTCAGCGTTCTAGCAATTTTCAATTCTCTTTATGACTTTGCCTTCTAGCTCCACTATTCCTTGCTCTAGATATTCCAATTTCCTATTGGAAGTGATTGCCATCTTGTTCTATTTCTCGATGCTCATTCTCAGAGTCGTGGACCCTCTTGCGTAGCCTGTTGTATTTGACTTGAGATTTAGCTTCCTCGTCTATGATTCTGTTCCCTCAACTGGTCCGTAGTGTACCATTCCTTTCAGATTATCTTCCAACCATGCATAATAGAGAGACTAGCCCCTGCATGATACCTGTCTTGCTCAACGGTGCTTTTCTCCACAATGATTTTGTAGTGTCGCATGTGCTGAGCTTGGCACTTGTAAGGGATGTCGTTATCTTGAAAGTTTGCCCTGAAATGACTCATCTTGACAACTCTTGGTACAACCTATTTTCTGCCTGCTTGCCTCAAAACTCGCATAGGGACATATGGGTATATCCCTCTCAACCCGATCAACACTAAGTGCGGAGCATCCCTGGATCTGATAATAAACTCGTCTGTTGGGAGCCATTCAAACATCCATTGCACATGTTCCTCGGTCAGATTATCAAAGAATTCTACCTATTGTTTGGCACTTTCCGGCTGAGAAACTTTGTCTGGAATGTAATTCATCTGCTTAGGGTGATAGAAGGAAATATGGTCGTTCCAAGCCCTTCGCGCAAATTCTTGACGATATCGACCCTTTTGGAAATGCTCCAGCAACCATAACTGCAGCAACAAATTACTACCCTCAAAATTCTTGACCCCCCTTTGACAGTGCTCCAGAGCCCTGTAGATGTCGGCTATGATCATGGGGACTATGGTATATGTCTGTCCATTAACCCCTTCCATCAGAGTCTTAGCGACCAAGGCCAACCTAGTGTGGATTCTTCCCTTTTTCATTAGTAACACTATCACGCCTAGAAAGCATACAATGAATACGAATACTCGGCGGTGGATGTGACCCAAAGAAGTGAGAGAGATCTTATCATGGTAAGTGCGAAAAGACTTGCTATGACCATACCTCTCGTACAGGTATTCGAAAGGTATGTAGGATTCCTTCAAGCACACTAGGTCTACATTCTTCTTCAGTCCCATCATCTTCAAAAATCCCCTGCCCGTACGGTTTTCTGGTACCAATAGCCCGGGACCATCCCAAGTCAATCTTGCAAGCCCTCTAATTTCCTCTAGAAGCAGTGTCATTTCTATGTCACTGAAACGAAACACAACTCTTTCACTATCCCAGAATAAAGTGGCAGCCTCGATCAGTTTGTTGTTTGGCTTAATATCTAGCAAGGAAAGTCGGTTACCCAGGTATTTTTTTCACATGCTTCTTGTCTCTTGAGGAAAGGTCCTCCCACCGGTCTAGCAGCAATGGTGGGATGTTACCAACCATACCGAATTTGGGGACCTCGTGTCTCATTTTCTGCAAAACAAAAGGGTTAGACCTTACCCCCACCAGACTTGACTATTTATACATTTATGATCAATATATCGGCATTTAGTTCTTCAAATTAATGCAAAGAATGTGGTTACATCCGTTGGGATTATGGAAAACCCGAGGGACTTTGGATAAGGCTTATCGTAAAGGATCATTATATGGACAACATAACTGATCCGACTAGGTTTGACCATGATGCATGTACAATTTTAACGAGAGTAAGGTTTCTATGGGGTTTTAGACTGGTACCCTCAAGCGGACAACTCGGGGGGAAAGGCGTGGAACCGTCGACTGCACCGCTGATCGACTGGTTTTACTTCAAATAAGACTTTCCGAATTTAAGGGTAGTAAATAGAAAGAGTGCAACCACTCATTAAAGTGTTGCTATAGGATTTGATACGCACAAGTGGAATATGATGCGGAGCATAATTTATGCAGTAATTAATAATATGTAGTCAAGTATATGCATGTAGGGAAAAGTAAATACAGTATTTAAATAATTGAAAGACGGTTATAGGAAAAGAAAACAAAGAGACAAGTCAGTTTAAGGGATAAAGAATCATAAATGCTTAAAAATGGACTGTTAAATTCAAATAAGGGAAATGGGTACGGGATAAAACATGCTTGGACTAATTTGTAAAAGACAAGTTCGTTATGGTAAGAGCCTAAAAGATATCCCCAACAGAGTCGCCATGCTGGCGCGCCCCCTTTTTCCCCTCCGCGGAGAGAGTTCCCGCTTTCTACATTCTTGGGGTGTGATAACTCATTTCCTTTCGGGATTTGGGTATTTGAAGAGTCGCCACCTAACGAGTTATGATGCGTTAGGGCACCTAGAGTGATTAATTCTTGGATTGGTTTGCATTACCAGAGACTAGGGTAAGGGCTGGAAATGACCTCGAGGGGAATGTGTTAGGCACCCCTCTTGGTCCACAACTATGGGTCTCGGCCAAACATATAGTCACAAATTAGTCCAAATAAGTACTTGAAACAAATAATTACAAATAAGGTATGTTTATATGACTCAAATAAGATAGACGTTTTGGACAAGTTGTATAAAAAAACTCTTAAACAAAAAGAATTTCGGGAAGGGGTGGGGGTCCTAGGTTGGTTAGCCTATAGGATTACCCCACACAATGTCCGGTAAACACTCATCAATGAGGGTCTACACGTGATATTAGCACATAGTCATCATATCCCATATCTACCCTTCACATCCCCTTAGTGGTCATTTAAAGTGAGTGTTTGGTCAGAGGTCTCTATTGCGTGCTATTACTTGTCCCTTCTTAATGGTCTTGGAGGGATTTAGGACCTCCACCTATAGGTGGTTCTAGACAGACCCCTAAGGTTTTAAAGGTGAAAACACTAAGGCGACAGGAAAGAACAATTAGAAATTTAATACATAAGATAAACATGAGGAATTAGAGGCTCAAAGTTACCTCCTCAAACAATACACATAAACAACACGACTCAAGCACAAATAAGAGCCTTTTTGTTAAACAGTATCCTAAGGCATGATGTCTAAGTGAATATATAGAAAACAGGCAGTTTATTTTATAAACTCAGCAGTGATGATCCTACCAGTTGCCTACTAATTTTAAAAATCCTGTTAGAACAACATTAAGTCACAAAAATAGTTTCAGAATTGCAAGTTTTGAAAATGCCCTACAGGCTTGCCTATACGCAGAATACTGATGAGTACATTTTATGGAGTGACATCTACTTGTGAAACTGATTAAGTCCTATTAAGCATGATTTTTATTATGGAATAAATTGAGACCTATAGGCATGATTTCTAACATGACAAGATACAAAAGTCCTATAGGCTTGGTTTCTACTTATAAAGGCAAACACGGCAAATTGTAAAGTCCAATAGGCATGGTTTATAACCGTATTACCTCACAAATATGTAGCTACCTACCCTTTTCACTAATTACCCCAATTTTCGTTTACAAGTTATTACAGACCATATAAATGAATTACATAAGTAGATAAGAGAATAAGAAGTTATTCTATAGGAAGCCTATAGATAGGCCCAGGTTTCCAAAGCCTCAAATAGCCTCAAATGCCCAAATTCCATAGACAATATCATAATCTAGGTGCATCAAAGTTCCGTAAGGATATCAAGGATCCCAGGTAGTGCTTACACCTAGACTTGATGAACAAAATGAATAAGTGCAGTGTGGAAGGGCCAGCCTCAGTATGCCAGTGTTCTGAGGGTTCTTAAGAGGATACCAATGCAGTACACATACTGGAGGGAGCAGAACCTATTGACCTAGGAGTAGAGTGGGAGTGCTTGACATAGTTTGAAAGGTTTTAGTAGAAAAATAGTATTGACAGGATACTTGACAAATAATTTTGTGAAACAATAGAGGAGTTATTCAATGAGATAGTTTTAAAAAGAGTAGGGCAGTCAACAAACAATAGACCAGTTTTAAAACCATAGCAAGCTCAGCTTTACACACAGAACAAAGAAGGTTTAACACCACAAGCCTTCACACAGGGGTAAATGAGAATTGGGGAAATGGGAATCACATAATGGTAAATATACAGCAGGTAGAAGTATTTGGGATTATGCTCAAAATACTATTTAGACATAGTCACAGAATCAGCAATGCTTAAAGGGTTCAGTATAGGATCATCATGATTTAAGAATCAATCCTAGAATCATACCATTTCAGGAGTGCAGACTACTTTACAAGGAGGTTCATATCAAAGTCCAGATATGTCAAGATTATATAGAGACAGATTGCATGGAAGGGGTAACACACTTATACTGATTCTAAGGAAGGGGAGTTCATAACATACTTCCCATGCCCCAACCTCGAAGGCGCGATCGGCGCTCAATCGAGTGAACCCAACTGAGCAAGCCTTATCAAGCAAATCCTACCCAACTCAATATGAACAAGGAAACCATGCTTTCATTTATTTAGACAAGGAAAGATAGTACGCTCAACACTTTTAGTTCATTTTATATCACAACATTGAATCTAGTTAAAGTTAGTTTCCAAGATTCCCATAAAGTTACAATTTATAGATAATACGAGTTTAGAATTGCAACATAGTTCATAGACTCCTCAAATACCCGTACATAACCCACACATGTGTCTACAGAGCCTCTAAGGATACAAAAGATAAGTATGGCAATGCGGGCAACAAGGCCCCGGATATACCTCAAAAGTGGAAGTCCACAACAATAAAAAAATATACAATGCAACCCCTTGAAGGAGAAAAGGGCTCACCATGACTTTGAGAAGAAGGTAATCCACTACGCGCGATCGGCACTACCCGCAATGGAGCCACCTACATTCATTTAAAAATATAGTACCCCCCAGCAAAAGGGACGTTTGTACCATGGAATAGTACTAGTATGTATAACTAAACAACATTTTACTAGATAGAACTATCAATCAAGAACAAGGAAATCACAAGGGTAAATAAAAGGTTTTAACCGGACCCCACATCATCAAATAAACAAACCATATAATCTTTCACATAATTTCCATAACTTAGTTTGGGGCATTTCTTTCATATGTTCATCACTGTTCTCAATACCACCGCTATCTTGAACGGGGTCCGATCATGACCCGATCGGCTAGGTTGCCTCATTTGAGACATATACCTCAATCACCATTTCATTTTCCTTTTTCGGAATTCAGTGTTAGCACATTACCACCATGTGTGCGGCATGGTGTCCGATCACGGCCCGATCGGCTAGGCCGACTTACTTAGGCATTGTTCCTTTCTCATTATTCATCTCATTTGAATCTTTATTTCACATAGATCATATCAATTCATTGGCACTTAGGTCCACAATTATCACATCATTCCACATTTAATGTCCATCTTGCAATTTTATGGTCATAGGCAGGCACAAAGAAATTCAAGTTGCAAGCATATGTAAGTTTTCACATAGTTAGCATGATAATCTCAGTTTTAATCTTGACTTATAGCCTAGACATTTCAACACATGATTCGTATTCTTTACATTTCTCTAAATATCAAGAATAGTATATTACTCACATTGAGGCACATCCTTCATGTGTGTGTGTGTGTGTGTGTGTATATATATATATATATATATATATATATATATTTGCGAATCAATTAATGTGAAATAACAATTAATACATCAACCAATTCTAGTCTTACCACAGTTGCGTAAACGCCAACGGAGCTCTATTTCTAATAAAAGGAGATTTTAGCCATACATACCTCAATGTAGCTTTTCTTAATCTTTACAAAGTTATAGCGCTTCGATCTATTATGTAAGAATTACAAATTGAACCGAGAATTAGAGACGAGATTGAGATTCTAGCTTGTTTGAGCATATTATCAAAAACTAAAGGTGCATTGGGATCTTAGGTCTTTTTTTTAGAGAAACTTCTATCATTCCATGCCCCAATTTCTTTCTTGTTAGTTCACTACCTCCCAATACTCCATGGTTTGATATGCATGAAAGAAATTCATTCGTATACCCATGAATTACCTCACTAATAACCCCTTATACCTATGTATAAAAATAAGAGCTGAGGTGATGAAGTCTTACCTCTTGGGATGAAGATTTAGGTGCCTTCACTTGATTGCCTTTAATGTTTTAACAAGGTTTTGGAGTAATTTTGATGAGAAGCACTTTCCCTCTTTTAGACCCCTCTCTCTTACTCTATAAACATCAGGAAATATGATCAAAATGAGCTACTACAGCGGATATAACAATAGTGGGTCGGGTTTAAATTTTAGAAAATTGGGGCCCCGAGTCAGATCTGCGATCGCAAAAGTTGACATGCGGCCCGCAGCATGGACCGCAAACATGCTCCCAAAACCTATATAATCTGTCTTGGTATGCGACATATATGCGGTCTGTATACCTATTCTGCGGTGCATTGCCCTTTACAAAATCCCAAGGGAAATATGCGATGACTATGCAGTCCGCATGTCGGTTATGCGATCGCATAATTGACCGCATAGTTGACCTCAAATTTGACCAACATACTGACTCGCTTTATGGCGACTATGCGGTCCGTACACCTGATATGCGGCCGCATTCTCTATCACAGAATCGCACTTTTCTGGAAAACATTATTTCTTGACTTCTTAATGCAGTGATCAACTCAAAAGGTCCGAACCGCAAAGATTTTTATGAATTTCTAACACCTGACCCTAACTTGGAACAACGAGAATCGGGTTTTGAGTGGAAATTTTCACGGGGCCTCACACTACGAATCATGTAAGCATATTAACTGCAAGTTTCACAGCAAAACCATAAGTAAAACAAACCCGAAACAGGATGAACTGAAGCAATAAAAGAACCATATTGTTGTTGGAACTTGAATTGAAACTAGAACATACCAGTAAAGAAGACAGTAAACAAAGTGAAAGAGCAGGAGAGCACAATAGTTAGCCTTGGATTGCAGCCGGCTAACTTAGAATCGTAGCAAGTAGTAGAAAAGAGAGAGAGAGCAGAAAGTTTCAGTGAGACAGAGAGAGCTTTTGAACCAAAGTGTTCGTGTGTTGTGCTAATGAGAGAGTGTACATATATAGTAGTTTGAAATAAGATAAAAATAAGGTAAGAATCATAGTAGCATAGTAATTATGGAACTCAGAATCAATTATTGCAAAATCAGGATAAATACTCCCTTAAGTAAGGGAATCAATTCAAACGGTAAGAACAAGTAGCATATAAGGAAATAAATCAGTGTATGACTAATAAGGAAAGAACAAAATCCAGTAAGTATAGGGTAAACAATTAGGGCTAAGTTCAAAAAACTCTAATTAAGGAAATAGTTCAGTAAGAATAAAGTACCACAACAGGCAAGGTAGGATAATCAGTTAATTTGAATAGAAGAGGTAGAAATTGAGGGTTTAAGGAAGGTCTTTCAATCAAACCATAAAATAGGAAATTCAGAATCAATCAAAGGGGAACTCATGAATCAGTATTAAGCATATAAATAGATTAAAATAAAAATAATCAGTCATAGCAAATATGCAGGTTAAACAGTATTGATAGAAATAGGCAAGTCTGAACAATCAAGAATAACATAAACATACAGAGATGATATAAATTAGGCATAAGAAACTCAGTATAAAAAACATTCGAGGAAAGATAATCACAGAACCTTAAACAAGAATCAAGTAGTCATGCTAACACACAGAACCAAACAAAGAAATCTTAGAAATTTTGGGATTTCAACATAGGTGAGTTGAAAAGGTAGTAAATCATAGAATTCATCGAAATATGCAAGATATGGAAGTTTAAACATAAGGAATCAGTTTAAACAAAGTTTTAAAAGGAGTTCCAAAAACCCTAATTTTAGAAGAAGGCAAAAACCCTTTGAAATCGATGATTCTTGTAAAAGAGTCCCAAAAATAGTGTAAAATACTAAAGAAAAAACTCAAATCATTTTGAAATTGTACATATCTAGAATATGTAGGCAGAAATTAGTGTTTCAGAAGAAACCCAAATAGAGATGATAGAACCTGTCTAGAATCCCAAGGATCGTAACAAGCACAACATGATTTTGCTTGAAATCACACTGAAGTAGCCAAGAACAGACAAATAGCAAACCCTAGATGCAAGTCGGCGTGGACCAGGGCCCTTGAAGACCTTAGAGAAGGCAAGCATAGCATTAGAGGAGCCATTGAAGGCTTAGGAGTTTAAGGGAGATCACCGGAGAAGACCAGAGAAAGGGAGGTCGGCGGTTGAAGGAACTAGGGTTAGGTTGAGTGGTTCAGAGAGGAGAGAATACAGAGGCAGCGGTCTCTGGGATAAAAAAGGAATGAACGGACGAGGGCCGTTGATCTATTAGATCAACAACCAAGATTTTGACGGGTCATTGAGTGGGTAGGCAGGTTCAGGGTTTGGGATCGAGTAATTTGGTTAGAAATTAGGCTGGGGTTGGGTTTTAAATTGGGCTACAATTGCAATGCAAATCTGGCTATATTTTAAATAGCTAATTTTTCCTATATAATTTGTAATAAATAATAAATAATTTTCGGAAAATAATTTGATGTACTAATTATATATTAATGCAATTGTATAGGAGATCAATTTTACGCCATTAAATGTAATTATATATTAATGGTGCTAATATTGCTTTAAAAATACAAAATGCAATTGTAAAAATGTACAAAAAATATTTTAACCATATTTTAGCATAAATATAGAAATCCAATGACTAAATCACCACAACAATAATTTGAGGGATAATTATTGGGGCTTTTATGTATAGAAGGGAAGGAAATAAATCAATTTAAATCTTTAAAATTATGCAAAAAAATTATAAAAACCTTGTGCATTCTAACATATGCATATATATGCTATTTTGAAGATATTTATGCATATAAAAAATCTAGAAAAAAATTGGGTATCAACAATTTCAGACCGAGGTACACAGTTTACATCGCATTTCTGGAGGGCAGTTCAGCGGGAGTTGGGTACACGGGTCGAGTTGAGCATAGCATTTCATCCTCAAATGGACGGAAACTGCGAGCATACTATTTAGATTTCGGAGGATATGCTCCGAGCATGTGTTATTGACTTTGGAGGTTCGTGGGATCAGTTTTTTCCATTAGCAGAGTTTTCCCACAACAAGAACTATCAGTCGATTATCCAGATGGCTCCCTATGAGGCATTATATAGTAGACGGTGTCGATCGCCAGTTGGGTAGTTTGAGCTGGAGTAGGCTCGGTTGTTGGGTACGGATTTGGTACAGGATGACTTGGACAAGGTTAAGATCATTCAGGATAGGCTTCGTACAACTCAGTCCAGGCAAAAAAGTTATGTCGACTGTAAGGTTCGTGATGTGGCATTCATGGTCGGAGAGCGAGTGTTGCTTCGGCTTGTCGCTCATGAAAGGCGTAATGTGATTTGGGATGAGGGGCAAACTAAGCCCTAGGTTCATCGGACCTTTAGAGATTCTTGATCAAGTGGGAGAGGTGGCTTACAGACTTGCGTTGCCGCTGAGTTTATCAATTGTGTATCCAGTGTTTCATGTGTCCATTCTTCGAAAGTATCACGGCGATCCATCCCACGTGTTATACATCCGCATTGTCCAGTTGGACAAGGACTTGACCTATGAGGAGGAGCCAGTAGCTATTCTAGACCAGCAGATCTGTCAGTTGAGATTGAATAATTTCCCTTCAATTCGTGTGTAGGGGAGAGGTCAGCCTTTTGAGGCAGTCACCTGGGAGTCCGAGTCCGATATTCGAATCTGATATCCCCATCTTTTCACCGGCTCAAGTACTTTACTATGTCCGTTCGAGGACGAACGATTGTTTTATAGGTGGAGAAAGTGATGACCCAAAAGGTCATCTCTTGTTTTAGAAGTCAAATCTATGTTCTAAGGCCCTAAAAACCTCCTTTTGTTTCGCCTCGATTTGCGTGCGCGGTCAGAGTGCGTTTCCGAAAATCTTTGATGTGAAATTTAAGATTGATTTTGACCTTTAAAATTCATTAAAGTTGACTTCGGTCAATATTTTTGATAAACGGACCCAGACCTATGATTAGACGGCCCCGTAGGGTTCAAAGTAAAATATGGGACTTGGGCGTATGCCCGGAATCGAATTCCGAGGTCCCTATCCCGAGAAAGGAATTTATAAATAAAATTATTTGCTGAAAAATATAAGGACTTCTGGAAATGAAATGGTGTGTGATCTTGATGGTATCGGACCCGTGTTTTGGTTCCAGAGTCCGGTACAGGTTTAAAACAATAATTAAGTCAAATCTATGAAATTTGATATAATCGGAGTTGATTTGGTATAAATCGGACCCATAGTTGAGAAAATGGAAATTTCAATGTTCTTAAGAATTTCATGAATTTGGGTGCTAAATTTGTAGTAGTTGATGTTATTTTGATGATTTGATCGCACGAGCAAGTCCGTATGATATTTTTAGACTTGTGTGCATGTTTGGTTTAGAGCCCCGAGGGCTCGGGTGAGTTTAGGATAGGCCACAGGGTGATTAGAACTTAGGTAAACTCAGTTGATGCATCTGGTGTTTTGCATACGCTTCTTGTCTCGCAATTGCAAGATCAGGCATCGCAATTGCAAAGTGAGCAGACCTGGGAAATGGGACAATAATGTCACAAATGCAAACCAGGCCTGAGCAGACCATCCTCGAAAATGTGACATTTTGGCCTGAATTACGAAGGCCCCTTATGTCGTAAATACGACATTTTTATCGCAAATGCGATGGATGCAAAATTTCAAAGGGATCGCAATTGCGATAACTGCATCATGTTAAGTGAGATTTCAAACGGGAGAGGTCAGCCTTTTGAGGCAGTTGCCAGGGAGTCCGAGTTCGATATTCGAATCCGATATCCCCATCTTTTCACCGGCTAAAGTACTTTACTATGTCCGTTCGAGGACGAACGATTGTTTTAGAGGTGGAGAAAGTGATGACCCAAAAGGTCATCTTTTGTTTCAGAAGTCAAATCTATGTTCTAAAACCCTAAAAACCTCCTTTTGTTTCACCTCGATTTGCGTGCGCGGTCAGAGCGCGTTTCCGAAAAGCTTTGATGTGAAATTTAAGATTGATTTTGACCTTTAAAATTCATTAAAGTTGACTTCGGTCAATATTTTTGATAAACGGACCCAGACCCGTGATTAGACGGCCCCGTAGGGTTCGTAGTAAAATATGGGACTTGGGCGTATGCCCGGAATCGAATTCCGAGGTCCCTATCCCGAGAAAGGAATTTTTAAAGAAAATTATTTGCTGAAAAATATAAGGACTTCTGGAAATGAAATGGTGTGTGATCTTGATGGTATCGGACCCGTGTTTTGGTTCCGGAGTCCGGTACAGGTTTAAAACAATAATCAAGTCAAACCTATGAAATTTGGTATAATCGGAGTTGATTTGGTATAAATCGGACCCATAGTTGAGAAAATGGAAATTTCAATGTTCTTAAGAATTTCATGAATTTGGGTGCTAAATTCGTAGTAGTTGATGTTATTTTGATGATTTGATCGCACGAGCAAGTCCGTATGATATTTTTAGACTTGTGTGCATGTTTGGTTTAGAGCCCCGAGGGCTCGGGTGAGTTTAGGATAGGCCACAGGGTGATTAGAACTTAGGTAAACTCAGTTGATGCATCTGGTCTTTTGCATACGCTTCTTATCTCGCAATTGCGAGATCAGGCATCGCAATTGCAAAGTGAGCAGACCTGGGAAATGGGACAATAATGTCACAAATGCAAACCAGGCCTGAGCAGACCATCCTCGCAAATGTGACATTTTGGCCGGAATTACGAAGGCCCCTTATGTCGTAAATACGACATTTTTATCGCAAATGCGATGGATGCAGAATTTCAAAGGGATCGCAATTGCGATAACTGCATCCTGTTAAGTGAGATTTCAAACGGGAGAGGTCAGCCTTTTGAGGCAGTCGCCTGGGAGTCCGAGTTCGATATTCGAATCCGATATCCCCATATTTTCACCGGCTCAAGTACTTTACTATGTCCGTTCGAGGACGAACGACTGTTTAGAGGTGGAGAAAGTGATGACCCAAAAGGTCATCTCTTGTTTTAGAAGTCAAATCTATGTTCTAAGACCCTAAAAACCTCCTTTTGTTTCACCTCGATTTGCGTGCGCGGTCATAGCGCGTTTCCGAAAAGCTTTGATGTGAAATTTAAGATTGATTTTGACCTTTAAAATTCATTAAAGTTGACTTCGGTCAACATTTTCGATAAACGGACCCAGACCCGTGATTAGACGGCCCCGTAGGGTTCGTAATAAAATATGGGACTTGGGCGTATGCCCGGAATCGAATTCCGAGGTCCCTATTCCGAGAAAGGAATTTTTAAAGAAAATTATTTGCTGAAAAATATAAGGACTTCTGGAAATGAAATGGTGTGTGATCTTGATGGTATCGGACCCGTATTTTTGTTCCGGAGTCCGGTACAGGTTTAAAACAATAATCAAGTCAAACCTATGAAATTTGGTATAATCGGAGTTGATTTGGTATAAATCGGACCCATAGTTGAGAAAATGGAAATTTCAATGTTCTTAAGAATTTCATGAATTTGGGTGCTAAATTCGTAGTAGTTGATGTTATTTTGACGATTTGATCGCACGAGCAAGTTCGTATGATATTTCTAGACTTGTGTGCATGTTTGGTTTAGAGCCCCGAGGGCTCGGGTGAGTTTAGGATAAGCCACGGGGTGATTAGAACTTAGGTAAACTCAGTTGATGCATCTGGTGTTTTGCATACGCTTCTTATCTCGCAATTGCGAGATCAGGCATCGCAATTGCAAAGTGAGCAGACCTGGGAAATGGGACAATAATGTCACAAATGCAAACCAGGCCTGAGCAGACCATCCTCGCAAATGTGACATTTTGGCCGGAATTACGAAGGCCCCTTATGTCGTAAATACGACATTTTTATCGCAAATGCGATGGATGCAGAATTTCAAAGGGATCGCAATTGCGATAACTGCATCCTGTTAAGTGAGATTTCAAATAGGAGAGGTCAGCCTTTTGAGGCAGTCGCCTGGGAGTCCGAGTTCGATATTCGAATCCGATATCCCCATCTTTTCACCGGCTCAAGTACTTTACTATGTCCGTTCGAGGACGAACGATTGTTTTAGAGGTGGATAAAGTGATGACCCAAAAGGTCATCTCATGTTTCAGAAGTCAAATCTATGTTCTAAAACCCTAAAAACCTCCTTTTGTTTCACCTCAATTTGCGTGCGCGGTCAGAGCGCGTTTCCGAAAAGCTTTGATGTGAAATTTAAGATTGATTTTGACCTTTACAATTCATTAAAGTTGACTTCGGTCAATATTTTCGATAAACGGACCTAGACCCGTGATTAGACGGCCCCGTAGGGTTCGTAGTAAAATATGGGACTTGGGCGTATGCCCGGAATCGAATTCCGAGGTCCCTATCTCGAGAAAGGAATTTTTAAAGAAAATTATTTGCTGAAAAATATAAGGACTTCTGGAACTGAAATGGTGTGTGATCTTGATGGTATCGGACCCGTGTTTTGGTTCCGGAGTCCGGTACAGGTTTAAAAACATAATTAAGTCAAATCTATGAAATTTGGTATAATCGGAGTTGATTTGGTATAATTCGGACCCATAGTTGAGAAAATGGAAATTTCAATGTTCTTAAGAATTTCATGAATTTGGGTGCTAAATTAGTAGTAGTTGATGTTATTTTGATGATTTGATCGCACGAGCAAGTCCGTATGATATTTTTAGACTTGTGTGCATATTTGGTTTAGAGCCCCGAGGGCTCGGGTGAGTTTAGGATAGGCCACGAGGTGATTAGAACTTAAGTAAACTCAGTTGATGCATCTGGTGTTTTGCATACGCTTCTTATCTTGCAATTGCGAGATCAGGCATCGCAATTGCAAAGTGAGCAGACCTGGGAAATGGGACAATAATCTCACAAATGCAAACCAGGCCTGAGCAGACCATCCTCGCAAATGTGACATTTTGGCCGGAATTACGAAGGCCCCTTATGTCGTAAATACGACATTTTTATCGCAAATGCGATGGATGCAGAATTTCAAAGGGATCGCAATTGCGATAACTGCATCCTGTTAAGTGAGATTTCAAACGGGAGAGG